>JASAMW010007420.1:0-26416 GCA_030247985.1 Epsilonema sp. ZAB3_2
CTGCCGGCCTTCCCCTCGAGGTGAGTCGTCCATATTCTCCGTCATCATCACCGTCCAACTCCTGCATCGCGTCGAAATCCGCCTGTCCAACGCCCACGATAATTATGGACAGGGGGAGGCAGGAAGCCTGAACGATGGCCTCCTTTGTCTGCGGCATATCCGTAATCACTCCGTCCGTGAGAATCAGCAGAATGAAGTACTCGGAACCATCGCGCTTGGCCGCGGCGAACCTTGAAAATATACAAAGGGAACGTTTTATAAGATTTCTGTGGTGCTACCGCATGGCTCAATCGGTAGAGTGCTCGCAAGAAACAGCGAGCGCCCGGGGTTCGAGTCTCGGGTAGTGTCGCGGAGTCTTAAAACTGTAATCAGGGGTGGGCGGGGTAAATTGTGTGGTAGGGTACGTGTTCAGCTTTACCCAAAAATAGGGTAAACCCGGTCATGGGAAAATCCAGCCACCTAACCTATGCTTCAGGGCTGCATATGTATATCTGAGCAACCAATGGACCGATTGAGACAAACATGAAAACAATCGATTCCTTTAGCTCTCCTCTTTCAAATGAGCAATTTGATCTATGATTTGCTGCAACAGCTTAGTTCAACGGGGCTTAGGTGGCCCGGGTTTACCCCATGGTCGGGTTTACCCCACAGTACCCTATAAGGTACTTACTTACTACTTACTTACATACCTCGCAACATGGTTGATCACTGGAGCGAAGTTGGTCGGTCCGTAGAGTTGAACCCTGGAAAGGCATCGATGATATGCCTCCATCACGCCTTGAATACCATTGCAGTAGGGATTACTCGCATCACCGTTCTATAATAAGCACAAACATTACATCCCTTTTCACAGTGCACTTTTATCAATTCTTGATACAAAAGAAGGAATACAAACCACACCAGCTTACCACAAAGAATTCATGAGAAACCACTCCATTCGGGGGTAATCGCGCACCGAAACCCAGCACGGGAAACAACTTGTCGCTGCAAAGAAACAAGCAAAAAGTTCAGGCTACGGTACTGTGGGGTAAACCCGGCCATTGGGTAAACCCAGTCATCTAAGCTCGTCTGAACTTGCTGTTTCAGCAAACGCTGAAGTAGCTCATTTGAAAGAGGAGAGTTCAAGGAATCGATTGATACAATAATTGTCTCAATCGGTCCATTGGTCGCTGAGATATGCAGCCATGAAGCTTTGTGGCCGGGTTTTCCCCACGGCGACCCCACGATTCCGTACACGCTTCCTTCCCACCCCGCATACAGTGTAAGGTACACAAAAATGTACGTGCAGGGTGCGGCAACAGTACCTGTCGTAGTCCTGCATGATTTCTCCCAGAGCCATCAAGGCAGCTGTGTACTGATTTGGCATGTGCGGATGAACGTAATGTAGGGAGTTGGGCAGCATTGGATTGCCGTTTGACGCCGTGAAATCTATGGCGATGGTACATTTCAGTTGAGTCCTACAAAACACACAAAAAATGCAATAAAAGCTGCATAAAGGCAGTAATAATAGGATGAGCTGGGTAAAAACCTGCCATTCCTATCCAGCGATCCATAACAGTCAGATTTCAGCCAGGTTATCCTTTGTATTCAGCTTCATATTTACGAAGCAACAAAAGCCATGCAAGGAGTAAGCAACCATGCAACGCAAGCATGCACAAGAAAAAAAGCGAACAAAAAGAAATCCCCCCCCCCCCCCCCCCCCCAGAAATCATAGACAAGCTGGCACTATATCAAATCAGAAACATGCGCTGGGCTGAGCATATGCTTAGCGTGTCCATGGCTCGACAGCAGCAAAGACAGCCATGGATGCGCCGGGTGTACGTCGAGCGCAATTCCTTCCAATGTGAATGGGCCATTACCCAGCATGGACGTAGTCCAAAAGCGTCGGTTGTTCAACCACGTGTATCCGCAGCAGGAAAATTTGGCCGCAGATCCTCCTCTTTTTCTTTAAGGGGTTAATGAGCTGTAAAAAAGAGCGAAACGTCAACAAAACCGCATGCAAAAACGAAAAGTCACATTACATCACACGCATTATGTACAGGTGCTCCGTAAACTCCTAGCCCTATAGGAAAGACGCGAACAGACACTACAAATGAAGGGAACCCCGTGTCTTCAAAACTGCCAAAACAACTGATGCAGAAAGCAGAAATACAAAAGAATAAGGGCGCAGATGCAAAAGAAAGCAGCAGCATTATTGCACACATTAGTAAATCATGGTCAAATAGTAGACATGATGTGTCACGCTCCCTGCTTGAATGTGATCCAGAAATGTGGCGGAAGAGCGCGTACGGATAGTTACAGAAAAAGTCAAAGAAGTAAGATTGAAGTGAGCTAATAAAATTCAGTAAAACAGAGAAGCATATCAACCACCCTGCATGCCGCAAAGGCAGTTAGAAAGGCTTGCAAAAAGGCTCAAACTCAAACCCCAAGCCCCCCCCCCCCCCCCACATTCACGGTAAAACACTACAGATAGTGGAACCAAGAGGTCATATACACAGGTTTCAAACCAGAAGGCCTGCAGGTTGCCTGCATACAAACGCATGGATTTCTCATAAGAAAAAGAAAAAGAGCAACAACAACCCTGTGACCTTTCAGCCGACATATAGGGTACCGTGGGGTCCAGATCCAGTACGTAGATGGAGTGCAGGGCTTCAGTCATGATCCACCCCGCTCTGCTTAGGCCAAATTGAATTTCTACCCATTGCAGAACCCCTGAGAGCACAGCCTTGCTCAGTACCTCCCCAGACTCTTGATGAGTCTGAGGAGATCCTGCCCGCTCAGGCCACGGATGTCCTCAGCTGTGAGTCTGTCCACACCCATGGCCTGGATCCTTTGGTAGCTCAGAACTACCCACTCCCCCAAATGGTGGAGTGCTGTTTCATCCTCCTCCTTGCATGGGGGCACACTGGATCAGGTGCCACACCTATGGTGAAGAGGTGTCTTCTCACAGAGCAGTGGCCTGTCAGCAGTCCCACTACTGTGCGAAGTCTTGCCCTTGGAAGCTGCAGGAGACACCGGGCTCGCTTGAGGTCAATCCCCCAAGCAGCTCCTTAGCCTGCCTGCATCCAGGGGTTCCCCGCCAGTGGACAGTGTGCTGCTGCCTCAGTCAGACACTAAGTGCCTGTTTAACCACAGACTGTGCCACACCAACCCCTCCCTCCTCCAACTCAGAGCAGGCAGCCTCTTTTGCAAGGGCATCTGCAGCCTCATTGCCCTCCACACCCACATGGGCTGGAACCCATGTGAGCTGAACTTCATGGTCCTCTTCAAGCCTCTGCAGAGCCTGGAAGCATCTAACCACAAGGGTAGAGCTCACCTTAGGCTGTGCTAAGGCCTGCAAAGCAGCCTATCTGAACAGATTCTAACTGATCTGCCCCCAACCCCAAGCTCCTCCAGCCTTTTAACACAGGCCAGAATAGCCCCACCTCTGCCTGTGGCACTGTAACGTGAGACCTGAGAGGCATGCTAAGACCCTCCCCCAGATCCCCCAAGTGCACCCCTGCTCCTGAGGACCCATCTACATGGGATCCATCTGTGTAGACATACACAGACCCTGTGGATGGGAGTGCCCCACTCATCCATTCCTCCCGTTGAGGAAAGCTACTCCTTGAACGGTCATCGAAAGGTAAACACAGGCAGGCACCGGTCACTTGAGAGTTTCATAATAGGGAACTCCCCCATCATGTCACCCTTCAAGCAACAGTGCCCCACCTCTGTGCCTCCTCTGCCCCAGGCTCCAGCCTTTTTAAAACAGCCGGTAGCAAGCAGCCCTTGTAGGAGAAAAAGATGCAATGGAGGTAGGGCAAGAGCCACCTCCAGTGCTGCTGCTGCTGGGAGTGCCAGTGAAGCTTAGAATCCAGGATTACTCACAGAAACTTCACCTCACTGGCCAGCCTAAGCTCCTGGCCCATGAGCCTTGGAGCTTCAAAGCCCTCCCTCTTGACCTTCTGAGTAAAGAGGACCATTTTTATGCCTTCACAAGGGTATATCATGGGGTAAGCCCAGCCGGTTTTATTGAAGTAACTCCAGCCACCCAAGAACGCCCTTCAGTATCAGTACTTACTACAAATATAGGTGGTCGGGTAATGCTTACACCCCATGGCCAGATTTACCCCACAGTACCCTGACTGCAGTTTTTTTCTTACCTCGAACGTATTCTCGGTACAAGGGCCCCTGCTCAGATCTGCCAAATTCGTCGTGAATTCACCAATCAGATTCTCGGTTTTACTGCTATTCCAATGGAAACACTTCACCAGAATAGAGCTGTAAATAAAGAAAAGTTGTTGAAACATCAAGTTCACGGGTTTATCGAACGAAAAACAGGTGATTTTCGTGTCTTTCTGTCGCAGCCACGACTTGCGCTAATAGTTCTGCTGGGTATGGGTCGTCGGTAAATACCTCTTCTACTAATCATAAAGTATTAGCGCAAGGAGCGAATAGCAAATCTTCCTTCTCGACGGTGACATAATATGTAACTGATCCCTTCGCTAGCATACCGGTTGTAGTCTCCACCACAAAGCGCCCTCACTGGTACGGTGAACGGCTTCCAAATGGGGTTCAGGGTGTTCTTTATGTACTCCGTCTTGTGACATATGGTGAAGGTGCCGTCTTCGTTCACTTTGAAGAAGGAGAGATAGGGATCGGATTTGCCGAAGAAGTGTTTCTTGACCAGCTTCTTCCCCGAGAATTGCATCGTCACCTCCTCTTTACAGGCGGACAACTCTTCGGCAGACACTAAGCAGCAATGCAAGACTACAGTGTGTAAAATTATGTTGATCGAAGTCACAGTCACGCAACACGGCAAAAGCGAATTAAATGCAGGGCACTGTGGGGTAAATTCGAGCAGCAATTGTCACTCTTTTGATCTGGAAATACGTTGGCCCGAATTACCCCACACTTGATAGGTTTTGGTGTCTGAATTATCCCGCATTACCCTACCATCCTCAACACAGGCTGTATTACATAATAGTCGTGCGCAGAGCTACGCCCGATAAGGGCCAAAAGCGTCCCCCAACTGGGACCCCCGTCCCCCATCTGGGGGACGTCCCCCAACTCGGGGACGCCGTCCCCCAACTGGGGGACGCTGGAGGCGACACTCAGCCACATAGTAGGAGGCGCCGCAAAAACTCATAAACTTGATGTTTCAAGTTTATGCTACACCTGAGCCAGGTCGGTGTTTACCCAGGCAAAAAGGTGTGTACAGAATTCTGCACGCACCTTAGAATGCTGGGTAAACACCGACCTGGAGCTCACCGCCCAGGTGTACTACTTGTTTCATCCTGTTCTTCAGCAGTGTTGAAGAGCGCTTCTCTGGAAATGCACCTTAGGAACCTTTTTATGGTCCAGCAGCCATTTGCCAAACATATTGGGACTTCCGCATTACATTGCTGACCAGTTTGCAATTTAACCCCTCCTGTATGCTGAGATATGGCTGTTGGTAGGCCCAATTTTCCCCCCACTTGCCCGCCACTTTTTTCAAAAATTCCTAACATCATTCTACTCCATTTTCTTCGCAGATTTCGGTTTGGGGCATGCCCCTTCGATATTTTGATGAACATGGCGTGATATAGTCCAAAACGCGGTGATTTTGGCTAATTTGATCACTTTCGTCAATTTTTATGGTGTATTCATCAAAATATCGAAGGGGCATGCCCCAAGCCGAAATCTGCAAAGAAAATGGAGTAGAATGGTAGTAAGAATTTTTGAAAAAAGTGGCGGGCAGTGGGGGAAAATTGGGCCTACCAACAGCCATATCTCAGCATACAGGAGGGGTTAAATTGCAAACTGGTCAGCAATGTAATGCGGAAGTCCCAATATGTTTGGAAAATGGCTGCTGGACCATAAAAAAGGTACCTAAGGTGCATTTCCAGAGAAGCGCTCTTCAACACTGCTGAAGAACAGGATGAAACAAGTAGTAGCATAAACTTGAAACATCAAGTTCATGAGTTTTTGCGGCGCCTCCTACTATGTGGCTGAGTGTCGCCTCCAGCGTCCCCCAGTTGGGGGACGGCGTCCCCGAGTTGGGGGACGTCCCCCAGATGGGGGACGGGGGTCCCAGTTGGGGGACGCTTTTGGCCCTTATCGGGCATAGCTCTGCGCACGACTGTTGTTCACAGATGCTCAGTCCTTCTCTATTATGGAGTCCTGGTAATAGTATGCCCGTGAAAGCAGGAATGTATACCATTATAGGTGGGGGGGGGGGGGGGGGGGGGGGGGGAATAAACATGTGCAGCGTTTCCGTATAAAACATCAAAGCGACCAATTAGGTCGTACCTGTGGAACGATATGGTAAGATTGTGCGGAAAAAGTTGCTGGCACGTGAGGGGCAAAACTGGCCTACCAACCGAAATATCTCTTTTTCCAGGAAATTCTCAATGGAACGGCGGCCTGAAAAGTGATGCGGAAGCCTCACAAGTACAGAGAATGGCTCCCGGACTACGAAAAAGGTGCGTAAATGTGCGTTTTCGTTCATTGGGCAGAAGACAGAAAGCGGACAAATAGTAAGGAAACGCTGCACATGTTAATTCCCCCCACCTGTAGTATACATTCCTGGTGAAAGAAAGCATACCGTGTATTGAGCCGCGTGTAATATTCGGTCCAACAAGATTCTTCATCAGTTTCCCACCACTAACAATTTCACCCAGCGTACACTCCATGCGACCGAGAAAGTCGTGTTCGCTCAAGTCAGGACTGTTAGCATTAGAGTCGACATCATAGCTAAAACATACACCACATCCAGTACCTACAGTAAGTACAACAGGGTACTGTTGAACAACCCCGACCATAACCCAATCAACAAAGTACTGAAGGCCAACAATAGTGGCCTGGTCTGGTTTACCCCATAATACCTGGTTCAACGTTATTCAGCGATTGAACCAACAGTAAACTTCATAGGAAAGCAATATCTACAAGTTACCGTTACTTGTACCAAGAAAGGGTAAAGAATAAGGAGCGTTCTCTCAATAAAGAATTCTCGCTATTCATAACCGTCCTTATGCTCGTGTACAGTCTGGGAAACGTGCGCCGTCTTAACACGCGTGCGCTCCCGGCAGCACGCGTGCAAGTCGCGACAGCACTAGTGTCAGTCGCGTCCTTCACTCGTGCGCGTCGCGTCTTACTTGAGTGGAGCCGCGACGCGCCGCTTATGTTATGCGACAAAACAAAATGCTAAAGGGAAAAATGGACGGCAGGCCCGAAATGGCAAAGGGCAATGTAGGCAGGAAAGGCAAAAGGGAGAAGAATCCGCCAGACAATGTCCGCACAAAAATGTTCCTTCATTCTTTTTCCTTTTCAGAACATTTGGGAGAGTGAGCAAAATTCAAGTAACGTGGCGTTAGTTGCTCCGCGTCACTTCCAACTGACGTAGCCTGATAACGCCGCGTTAGTTGGCGGCTTCTGACCTCAAGCCGTATAGCTGTCAGTTTTCGCGGCGGAGTTACATAAAAGATTTATGGCTGCGCCGCTCTTCTCCGGCTCTCTGCTCAGTTGGCTCTGTCCACTCTCCCTCGCACGTCTCTATACTATGTCAGGGAATGAAGAAAAAGATAGTACGTCTGGCGCAGGGCAGCTTGGGGTGTGTGTAGTGCAACATAGCATGTGAGCCCAAGGGGCAATAAATCCCATCCAAGAAAGTGACTCCCTGCTGGTCACTCCTCTTTTTATCCGGCCCGTCTCAGATTACTGTCTATATACTTTGTACTGCTAGCCCGTTTCTTTATTCCAAACCGCAAGTGGCGCGGGCGTTATCTAGCTAAATGGCGCAGGCGCTACTTCAT
Source organism: Epsilonema sp. ZAB3_2 (assembly GCA_030247985.1). Taxonomy (NCBI): domain Eukaryota; kingdom Metazoa; phylum Nematoda; class Chromadorea; order Desmodorida; family Epsilonematidae; genus Epsilonema; species Epsilonema sp. ZAB3_2. Next base: position 7,776 of record JASAMW010007420.1, read on the forward strand.
CTAACGCGGAGCAACTAACGCCACGTTACTTTAATTTTGCTCACTCTCCTATTGACGTGTCAGTGCTCAGCCAGGAGTTGTTCATTCGGGCCTACCAAGGATTATCAGGGCCTACCCTGCTATAGTCCGTCTACTACTGAGAGAATGCGGAGATTTCTGAAGTCGTGCACAATATTTTCGCATAAAATAGCCAGCAGTTATTCATTCGGGCCTAGCAAGGATTATCAGGGCCCTTCAGATTTTAAGAAAGGTTTTCTGTAGCGGTTGCATAGTACGTGGAAGGGGGGTACTTTTTGTAAATCGAGATAATATGCCTATCGGATTCCCCATCAAAAACTGCATATGTAGATGAAGTTTGAGGAAAAAATTTGTTCAGGCATCATCGAGATATTGATGGGTAAAGGTGGGCAGGTCGCATTTTTGCCGTTTTTCAACGTTTTTAGCCATATTTCAGCAACCGCAGGGCTTAGAGGGCTACAATTTGGTACACACATACATCCCATAGGGACCCAAGTCTGGACCAATTTTGAGCCCAATCGGCCACCTGTGTGGCGAGATATAGCGTCACAAAGTGCATTTCTGTATATTTTGCACCTGTTGCAAATTTAGTTTTTTGAATACCACGGCGCGAATACATGCCCTGCACGGGGTGAAATTTTGACAGAAAGTAGAGAAGGGTTAGGCCTAAAAACTTTAGTACTACCGCAAAAAATCTCTATAATTGGAATTGGGACTACAGTCCTCTCGAATAGTGAAAAATACAGCAAAAATTTTCCCGCCTTTTTTATTTTTCAAGATAAATGAGCAATACCACTGAAATTTTTTCCTCGTATGTAGCCTATCTTATGTAGAATTTGATGTAGATTTCAAAAATAAAATTGTTTTTCCCAAAAAATTTAACCCCTAGCATATAATTTTGCAAAAGTAGTATATTTTTGTGAATTTAGGGTAAGGGTTAAATTTTTTGGGAAAAACAATTTTATTTTTGAAATCTACATCAAATTCTACATAAGATAGGCTACTTACGAGGAAAAAGTTTCAGTGGTATTGCTCATTTATCTTGAAAAATAAAAAAGGCGGGAAAATTTTTGCTGTATTTTTCACTATTCGAGAGGACTGTAGTCCCAATTCCAATTATAGAGATTTTTTGCGTTAGTACTAAAGTTTTTAGGCCCAACCCTTCTCTACTTGCTGTCAAAATTTTACCCCGTGCAGGGCATGTATTCGCGCCGTGGTATTCAAAAAACTAAATTTGCAACAGGTGCAAAATATACAGAAATGCACTTTGTGACGCTATATCTCGCCACACAGGTGGCCGATTGGGCTCAAAATTGGTCCAGACTTGGGTCCCTATGGGATGTATGTGTGTACCAAATTGTAGCCCTCTAAGCCCTGCGGTTGCTGAAATATGGCTAAAAACGTTGAAAAACGGCAAAAATGCGACCTGCCCACCTTTACCCATCAATATCTCGATGATGCCTGAACAAATTTTTTCCTAAAACTTCATCAACATATGCAGTTTTTGATGGGGAATCCGATAGGCACATTATCTCGATTCACAAAAAGTACCCCCCTTCCGCCTATACTACAGGCTACTCTCAATCCTTACAGAAAACGTCTCTTAAAGGATAGGAGATTTTCTATAGTCTGTCCACTGAGAGAATGCGGAGCTTTCTGAAGTCATGCATAAACTTTGCGCACAAAATAGCACTAAATTGCATGGAAATATCTGTGCAATTGACGCGAAAAAGTCTTGCATCAGTTTGGAATTCTCTGCAGACTCTAAGTTGACCTAAAACATAGAGAAGAACAAAACGCATTATGTACTATTCAGTTTAGGCCCCCTTGATTTGCTGAACTCTAATGTTCTTTCACATTGCTGCCCAAAACATAGGTCCTATCTATGCAGCCGCGTTTCTTGCAGAAACTTTGGCAACAAAACCGTGCTTTTTGCTTTGGAATCATTTTGCTTGTATGCATAGGCCCCTGTATCTCTTTCTTGCGTTTCCATGCATTTCTTTTTTTTCCTTTTCTTTTCTTTTTCTTTTCTGGCAAAATTGTCAAGGAGTCCTTGAATTTGCGTTCGTAAATGACTTGCGTGCAAGTCGCGACGGCACGCGTGTTGCTCGCTTCATGCACTAGTGCTGTCGCGACATACACTAGTGCAGTCGCGGCAGGCAATTTTCACGCGTGTTAAGACGGCGCACGGTTCCCCGACTGTATATACGTACCGTGAAGTACAAATATTTGTAATGCATGAAATACAAGCCTGACAAGTGAGAAAACTTTGCCCCTATCGTCGTCGTGGTTACGGTCACTTCGTTGCGTGTTTTTTGGTTGCGGACGTTTCGTTGCGGACATTTCGTTGCCGCGGTCACTCAACTTTCGTTGCGGGTACTTTCATTGCGGTTTTTTCGTTGCGGACGTGCGGTCGTCGTCAGGTCATTTCGTTACGAGAACTTTCATTGCCGGTCATTTCGTTGCGGGTCAGTTCGTTGCCAGTCCAGAATTGGTCACTTGGTCGTGAAAACTTTCGTTGCTGGTCATTTCGTTGCGAGATTTAGCCTCAGCCTGCAACGAAGTGCATGGTAACGAAAGTACTCACTACCAACTGACCAAATCAAGGCCGGCAACGAACAGACCCGCAACGAAATGACCGGTAACGAAAGTTCTCGTTACGAAATGACCAGACGACTACCGTAACGAAATGTCCGCAACGAATGTACCCGCAACGAAAGTTCTCGTTACGAAATGATCACCGCCGCAACGAAATGTCCGCAACCAAAGTTCCGGCAACCAAACGACCGTACCCCATCGTGGTCACATCCGGGTTATATTCCATACGCTACATCACACAAGCTACGAAATATCAAGAGCTGCGAACGTACTTACATTTCAAACTTCAAATGTTGTCTTTCTTCGAAAAAATAGCTCAGATAAAACTTCTTGACAAAATCCGGACTCAAATTGTTCCAGATAATCTCCGTCCTTCCGAATTCAAACCAGGCAGTTTTCCCGGAAAAATCGTCTCGACAAAATAAGACGCAGAACGGATCAGACTTGGAGAACGTGTCCATATCCATCAAATCCCGACAAGACACAGAAACTTCCACCGTAGATGCAGTAATACTAGCTGCGGAACCAGGTCGGAAATGCTCCATTTTGTGAGTCCAAAACTTGTGGAGCAACAAGAAAGGAAAAACTGACTATAGAGTTCGTAGAAATTAGGCCAAAAAGTTAGGGCTATAACAGAACGAATGCTATATCAGCATTTTTGCTATCAGCTACACGGTTTTATTGCACGGTTGGAAGTAATAATGGAAAGGCACATTGCATTTATATGCATGATTTCGACATAATAAAGACAGGTTTTCAGCGTTTAGTGAACAGTCCAGTGAAGTCCAGTCCTGCCAAAGAACGCGGCAGCAGACTTGAATGAATCAAAAATCATCGAAATGAATCATCAAATTAATTATGAATCATGCATACATTCAGGTACACAAGCAGACATGAGCTTCGCATTGCTTTACAACCTGTCGTAAAAATAACATCGACACTTTTGATTCAGGGGTATACGGTCATAGTAAGCTGGGGCGGCATTACGCCCCAGTTCATGGTTCTACGCCCCATACCGTATTTACCGGTGCATAGCCCCATGGGGGTATGCAAAAATTGAGAGGCCCCATATAGGGCTATGCATAGGGGGGGATGCATTGGGGGAGCTTCGTAGGGGGGTTATGCATGGGGCATTTTTTATGTTTTTGAGAGGTGCGCAGAGGCATATTTTTTAGGTAAAAAGCAAGTGTTTTAGGGCAAAATTGAGGTCAAAACAGGGGTATTCTAGTACAATACACCCCCAAGCAGGCTTATAGGCAGGCATCTTAGCTTGGTGTGGGAGTGGCTATGGCTACCATATGACCAGCTTACATCTGTTATGGATATATAATATTTTTAACCCTGCAGATTTTTATGCAAATCGATGTACATGTAAAGATTTTTCTGATTTTTCAATGCAGGTCTATATATAGCCGACATATTCTTTCAGATGTGATTAACAAAAATGTTTATAATATTGGGGTTTTTGCTTCACACACCATGAGTCTTTTCTCTAACACGCGATCAAAATGTGCCAATTTTGTTTGTTTGTTCTGCATTTAAAACTCGAGTCGATGCTTGCAATATACAGTATGCAGGTACGTAATTTTATTTATTTGGCATGTTATTGGTAACTTTCTATAACATTCGATCGATGATGTAGCAAAACAAAACTACTAAACTTGCTTCAAAGCTATTCACGCGAAGTGCATTTCATAATGATACGATACCATGCTTTGATTTTAGGGAAAAGATAAAATATTCATGAATAATGTATGGAAACGGCAGGACAACACAAGCTCCATTCACTAATTATGAATTTATGACCAACAATAATAATACGTAACTGCAATCCGGATAGAACAACAAAAGCACACTTTTGATCACCTTAGCACTGGCACTCGACCATTAAAGGGGAACTTTGCGCGGAAAATTCGGGGTAAGGCCACGCACATCATTAGATAGAGCATAAAAAATGCTGCAAAACGCACCAAGTCCCATCCCTCTACGTTGCGTCGTTCTTGAGTTATAGGCTTCAACTGATCTGTGAACGGGAAACTCAGCTTGAGAGCATGTAGCTCGCTAACCATTGCACCGATCGGAATAATTTTGCTACCACCGTGTGCTCCGTTTGGCGTTCTACCTTTTTGTTATATAAAGTTTTGCTGTATCTTCACTGTCCGTGGCATGAGATGCCCAAAAACAGGTGTCCTTGCGCAGTTTAGCACACATTTCGTCCACGTCCACATCATGGACGAAATGTGTGCTAAACTGCGCAAGGACACCTGTTTTTTGGCTTCCCATTCCACAGGCAGTGAAGATGCAGCGAAACTTTATACAACAAAAAGGTAGAACGTCAAACGGAGCACACGGTGGTAGCAAAATTATTCCGATCGGTGCAATGGTTAGCGAGCTACGTGCTCTCAAGCTGAGTTTCCCGTTCACAGATCAGTTGAAGCCTATAACTCAAGAACGACGCAACGTAGAGGAATGGGACTTGGTGCGTTTTGCAGCATTTTTTATGCTCTATCTAATGATCAGTGCAGGCTTACCTCGAACTTTCCGCCCAAAGTTCCCCTTTAATAATAATTACTACTAGAGATGGGCCGAGACTCTCGGTCTCGGTCTCGGTCTCGGAAATCTCGGTCATTTTTGGCGATCTCGGTCTCGGTCTCGGTCTCGACTTTAGAATTTTCAAATTCTCGGTCTCGGTCTCGGTCTCGCAACTTTTAGGGCCTATTTTAGGCGAGACCGAGACTAGATTAAAATCGTGCTTTCACAAGCAATTTTCATGCATTTCCGCTGAGATTTTAGCTGCCTTTCATGAAAAAATTTCCCCTGCGGGGCGATTTTAGCCATATAATTTAGAAAATAGAAGTGAAGCACCTATTCGCCACTGTTTTCGCCAGTAAAATTTTCATAGAAAACGACCATCAGAAAAAATAAAAACGAAATTCCATAAGTTTTTATACCAATACTTAGTCTCGGTCTCGGTCTCGATCTCGGTCTCGGTCTCGACAAAATTCCCTAGTCTCGGTCTCGATCTCGGTCTCGGAAAAAATTCTAAGTCTCGGTCTCGGTCTCGGTCTCGTTTTCAGCAACAATCCAGTCTCGGCCCATCTCTAATTACTACTATAACAATGGTAAGTAAGTAACCTGCATACAGCAAACAAAAAAATACTGTGTACTGCCAGTGTCAGTCAATGCAAGTATAGTAAGAAAGATAAATATTGTGACAGAGAAATGCGTACTGTACATTATTAGCACAACATGCACATTACCAAAGTGTAACAGGCACTTGATTTTAGTTTGAAATATAACCACTTATCACCAATCAAGACACTGGTAAATAGTTTGGGAGGACAAGATAAAGACAAGAGACTTAGAATTAGCGCCATCAATCACTTTCATAAAATGAGCATCCACGAAATGTAAGCGAATAAAAGCAGCAAACACAGCGCATACATATGATCAGCAGCTTCTTATCACATGCACACACAAGATAATTACTTCATATTTTGTTTTGGTAAATATGTAACTACTAAAACATAAATACACGCTCTAGTATGCACAGGAACTACAGGAGATACATACATACACAGTATACTCTAGGTAGTAGTAGTGCAAAAGGTACAGTACCTACTGCTAAGTACTAGTACGTAATTCAAAACCTGAGACACCCAACATCAAACTCTCCCTCGCTCAAAACAAAGAGAATCATGCCCACCCTTAATTAAAACCCCGGGTACGCAGGCGGAGCATCATTCAACGCGAAGTTGCCCACCCCTCGCGTACTGGGCGTGGGGGCGCTGGGCGGAATCGAACTCGCGGGGAGCTCCCGCCGACTGTCACTGCGCCACGAGCCCGGCGTGATGCCGTTCTTGCGCATGTAGGAGAGGAACTGGTCGGGCACCTCCTCCAATACCTCCTTGGCCAGCCGAGCCTGCGAGATCTGCACGTCTGAAGATTGCTGTTGCATGTTCACGCCGCGCACAAAGTCGCGGAAGGGCACGAACTGAAACATCAAAGTTACGAGTTGGGCCAAACTATGGTATAGAGTACTGTGGGGTAAACCCGGACACCTATAATACGTAGTATATATCTCCTCTTTCAAATGAGCTACCATGTTCATCATTTGCTGAAGCGGCACTTTCAGAAAAGCTTAGGCGTCTGGGTTTACCCCGTGTTCGGGTTTACCCCACAGTACCTTACGTAGTCATTTCGGAAGGGCAGGACTTGACACCTCAAAGCTACAAGTTGAGCCAACTTATTGTACTCGTAACGTTCCCTAACACCTCAACTCATGGAGAGCGCATACTGTACACAACTGTAGGACCCACCTGCACAATATCCCGTTCTGCCGGCCTTCCCCTCGAGGTGAGTCGTCCATATTCTCCGTCATCATCACCGTCCAACTCCTGCATCGCGTCGAAATCCGCCTGTCCAACGCCCACGATGATTATGGACAGGGGGAGGCAGGAAGCCTGAACAATGGCCTCCTTAGTCTGCGGCATATCCGTGATCACTCCGTCGGTGAGAATCAGCAGAATGAAGTACTCGGAACCGTCGCGTTTGGCCGCAGCGAACCTTGAAAATATAAAGGGAACGTTTTGTACGATTTGGGTGGTGCCACCGCGTGGCTCAGTTGGTAAAGCGCTCGCACAGAACAGCGAGCGGCCGGGGTTCGAGTCTCGGGCAGTGTGGTTGGTAAAAATTTAGGGTGGTGGGGTAAGTTGGGTGGTAAGGCACGTGTTCAGCTTTAACCCAAAAGTAGGGTAAACCCGGTAATGGAAAAATCCGGCTACCTCCGATTGAAACAAGTATGATATCAATCGATTCCTTGAACTCTCCTCTTTCGAATGCGCTATTTGGTTCATCAGTTGCTGAAACAGTAAGTTCAAAGCAGGGGCTAAAGGTGAACCGGGTTTACCCCCTGGCCGGATTTACCCCACATTACCCTCTATAAGGTAGTACCTACCTCGCAACATGGTTGATCACTGGAGCGAAGTTGGTTGGTCCGTACAGTTGAACCCTGGAAAGGCATCGATGGTACGCCTCCATCACGCCTTGAATGCCATTGCAGTAGGGATTACTCGCATCACCGTTCTATAATAAGCACAAAGATACGTCCCTTTTCACAGTGCAATTTTATCAATTCTTGGTAAAAAGGAGCAAAAAGCACACCAGCTTACCACAAAGAATTCATGAGAAACCACTCCATTCGGGGGTAATCGCGCACCGAAACCCAAGACGGGAAACAACTTGTCGCTGCAAAAAAACAAGCAAAAAAATTCAGGTAGGGTACCGTGGGGGTAAACCCGGACATTGGGTAAACCCAGCCACCTAAGCTCCCTTGATCTTGCTGTTTCAGCAAATGATGAACCAAATAGCTCAATTGAAAGAGGAGAGTTCAAGGAATCGATTATATAATATTTTGTCTCAATCGGCCCATTGGTCGCTCAGATACGTATGCAGCCCTGAAGCTTAGGTGGCCGGACTTTACCATGGCCGGGTTTACCCCATATTTCGCCACACTTCTTTCCCACCCCGCATACAGTAAAGTACACAAAAAAGTACGTACAGGGTGCGGCAAAAGTACGTACATACCTGTCATAGTCCTGTATGATTTCTCCCACAGCTCTCAGGGCAGTTGCGTATTGATTCGGCATATGCGGATGGATGTAATGCAGGGAATTGGGTTGCATTGGATTGCCATTTGACGCCGTAAAATCAATGGCGATGGTACAGTTCAGTTGAGTCCTACAAAAACACACAAAAATGCAATAAAATCTGCATAAAGGCAGTAATAATAGGATGAGCTGGGTAAAATCCTGCCATTCCTATCCAGCGATCCATGGCAGCCAGATTTCACCCAGGTTATCCTTTGTATTCAGCTTCAACATATTTACGTAGCAACAAAAGCCATGCAAGGAGCAAGCAACCATGCAACGCAAGCATGCACAAGGAAAAAGCGAACAAAACGAAATGACTTAACCCCCACCAGAAATCACAGACATTCTGGCACTTTATGGCCCATTCACATCAGAGACATGCGCTGGGCTGAGCGTACGCTCGGCGTGTCCATGGCTCGACACCAGCAAAGACAGCTATGGATGCGCCGGGCGTACGTCGAGCGCATCTTCCTTCCAATGTGAATGAGCCATTACCCCGCATGAACGTAGTCCAAAAACGTCGGTCGTTCAACCACGTGTACCCGCAGCAAGGAAATTTGGCCGCAGATCCTCGTCTTTTTCTTGAAGGGGTTAATGAGCTGAAAAAAGAGCGAAACGTCACAAAACCGCATGCAAAGACGAAAAGTCGCATCACATCACACGCACTACGTACAGGTGCTCCGAAAACTCATAGCCCTATATAAGACATGAACGGACACTACAAATGAAGGGAACCCTGTGTCTTTAAAAATGCCAAAACAACTATGAGTAAAGCAGACATACAAAAGGATAAAGCCGCAGAATGCAAAAGAAAAGCAGCAGCATTATTGCACGCATGTAGTAAATCACGGTCAACCAGTAGACATGATGTTTCACGCACCCTGCTTGAATGTGATCCAGAAAGGTGGCCGAAGCGCGCTTGGACCATTGAAGCAGCGCTATCTGACCCGCCGACCGCTTTTTCTTGCCTTTCAGCACAGTCAGCTGCAAAGCAGAAATAATATTTCTCAAATTTTGGGGTCAATTTTTAGTCTGCGAAGGGAAAATAAAAAAAATTCACATCTGAACTGAGCACTATACGACTATGGCACTCACTCTACTAAATTTCGACAATTTACTCTATGCTGTACCTAAGTAAACTACCTACTCAAGTGAAACCCAACTAAAAATTGTGCGCGGAAAAACAAACAAATTCTCTCAACAAACCCAATTCTAAGCATGCACAAATGATCAAAATTGTATTGCAGAGACTAGAGACACAGCAAGCACCCACCCTGCTTGAATGTAGTCCAGAAACGAGTAGTGATCTCTTTTGGCACATCCCATAAGTTTTATATGACCAGTTTTCCGTTGCTTGGGGGTTGAAATCGGCCACAAGCAATTATTCTTGACCCACCACCATACACCGTGGGAAGCAGATTTATTACGCCGCTTTGGTGTCCAAGTCAGCTGTAGTGAAAATAAGCATTGTAGCATGAAAAGGACAGTAAAGAAGCCTATTTGCTACTTGCGCAGAAGAATAATGACCCTCTGTTCGCGAGCTGACCCTCTGTTTTTCAGTGCGCTATTTTTATCGGTGCCAGCGGGGTCACGTCGACCAAAAACCACTGAAAAAGAAAACAGAGTGGTCAACTGGTCGCGAACACCCATAAATTCTTAGCGCAAGTGATGAATACGTAATCCTGTACAGTGTAGGCCTACACACAGAAACAACTCAGTTGGAACGACATTGAACAAACCCACATACGGTAATCTCTACTCATAGCTTATTCAAGGCGCCATAGGCCTGCTTGTTTGCAACTATAGTCTGGCCAGTAGGAGTTGGCACTTGGACTCAAGTCGTCCTGCGTAGTTTGCATGTACGTACTTTTGCTAAATAGGAGTACATAAAACGTGGACAGAAATCCGCATTTGTGAATCTATTTTACGCAACGCGCCTTGAGTCCGAGTGCCAACTCCTGTTGGCCAGACCATACTAGGAGTTGCACAACTACATACCATGCGTTTCGACTGCAAATTGAAAATGAACCCAGCCCCCTACGCATAGGCTCGGAAAAAACTGCATGCGCTTTCATTTCATGCTCAACGTTCCATGCTATTCCATGCTTTTTTATTCTACGTGGTATGTACCGACATGCATATTGTACGTACCCTGCGCTGACAAAGTCCACAAAAGAGCTGGGTGTTTGCCGTTTGAAGCGTAGCAAGCTCACTATGCCAGAATGTCGATAGTACTTTCCTCCGAGTCCGAATTTATACTTGCGCAACTTCTTGTCGTGTATAACCTGTTGACATTGCGCAAACAAATAGTTACGTACGTACTGTACCTATCAAGAGCCAATATGTATGTAGGCCCTTGTACGTCTATGGATAATGGAACAACAGTACAGGGCGAATTCACATGCACTGCATGTACAATAACGGTCGGCTACATGGAAAAAAGCCAAAGCGCGTACTTACTACAGAAAAAGTCAAAGGAGTAAGATTGAGTAAGCTCATAAAATTCAGTAAAACAGAGAAGCATATCAACTACTCTGCATGCCACAAAGGCAGTTAGAAAGGCTTGCAAAAAGACTCAAACCCCAAGTCCCCCCCCCCCCCATTTCACGGTAAAACACTACCAGTGGAACCAAAAGTGTATATACAGGGTGTTTCCTTTGGATATATCATGTCGTTTGGGGCTATAACTTGGGAACCACAAGAGTTAAGAGGCTGAAATTTTTCCTGCAGATACCCAAGAATATGCATAACCTTGTGTAAAAATTTCGTCCCAAAACTCAAATCTGAACATAAGATATTGGTGCCTCAAGTTTCGACCACGAAAATCGCAAAGTTCTTGAATCAGAACTGGTGGTCAGAGTAAAACTTGTGGCATTTTCATCATAGCGCTAGTCGACACCTGAAAACACCATGAGAATATTATTTTCCAGTTCTGGAAACGTCAGTTTACTAAAACAAAGCCTGCTCTACAGAAATCCAAAAAGGAATAGTTGGGAACCCAGATAGGGCGAACCACCAACTTGCGATTCAAAAACTTGCGATTTTCGTGGTCGAAACTTGAGGTACCGATATCTTAAGTTCAGATTAGAGTTTTGGGATGAAATTTTGACACAAGGTTATGCATATTCTTGGGTATCTACTGGAAAAATTTCAGCCTCTTAACTCTTGTGGTTCCCAAGTTATAGCCCCAAACGACATGATATATCCAAAGGAAACACCCTGTACACAGCTTTATAGCCAGAAGGCTCGCAGGGTTGCCTTTATACAAATGCTTATGGATTTCACATAAAGAAAAGAGCGACAACAACCCTGCGACATTTCAGCCGCCATATAGGGTATCATGGGGTAAACCCAGCCGATTTCATTGGTGATGTAAATCCAGCCACCCTAGAACAACCTTCAGTACTGTCTATAGGTGGTCGGGTTTACTTACCCCATGGCCAGATTTACCCCACAGTACCCTGACTGCTACCGTTTTTTTCTTACCTCGAACGTATTTTCGGTACAAGGGCCCCTGCTCAGATCTGCCAAATTCGTCGTGAATTCACCAATCAGATCCTCGGTTCCATCGCGATTCCAATCGAAACACTTCACCAAGATAGAGCTGTAAATAAAGAAATGTTGAAGCATCAAGCTCACGGGTTCACACGGGTTTATCGCACAAAATACAGGGCCAAGTTCGAAAAACATTGCAGCGAATGCCACGGAGCCACCTCGCAACCACCCAAAAGTCTTATAGCGCAAGGAGCGAATGGCAATTTTTTCCTGCTGGATTCTGTCAACTAACTCTAGTCGACCCTGGTTGATTGGGGGTGCCAAATAGGCGCCGTCTCCTATAGAGAAACAGGCCAGCTATGATCAAAAGGGGAAAATTGTGTCTGAGGTCATCCAGGAGTGTAGTCAAGTGGTTAAGGCGCTCGCCTGGAACGCGAGAGGTCCAGGGTTCGATTCCCTGGCACATCTGGCAAATTTTCCTTCTCGACTGTGTATAGTTCAATGGTTAGGGGGCTCGTCCGGAAAGCGAGAGGTCCAGGGTTCGATTCCATGCTTGCACATCTGGCAAATTATGCTTCTCCATTAGCTGACATACCGGTTATAGTCTCCTCCGCATAGCGCCCTCACTGGTACGGTGAACGGTTTCCACGTAGGGTTCAGGGTGTTCTTGATGTACTCCGTCTTGTGACAAATGGTGAAGGTGCCGTCTTCGTTTACTTTGAAGAAGGAGAGGTAGGGATCGGATTTGCCGAAAAAGTCCTTCTTGTCCAGCTTTTTCCCAGCGAATTGCATCGTTACCTCCTCTTTGCAGGCGGACAATTCTTCGGCAGACACTAAACAACGCAAGACAACAGTATGTAAAATGGTACGTTGATCGAAGTCAGTCAAGCAAAACGGCAAAAATAACATTCAAATGTAGGGTACCGTGGGATAAATTCGAGCAGTATGAAAGCGTGGGGTAATTTGGGCCACCTGAACCATTCATTACTAAATTAGAAAGTGCAACTATTGCACAACCTCCAGATAATGAAGCACAGGCAGATACTATCAGGATATCACAATCACCAATACACCCTTTCTAACTGGAAATAGGTTGGCCCGAATTACCCCGCACTTTTATACAGAATCTAATCCCTAGCGAAACACGACAGTTGATTGGTGTCCGACTTACCCCGCATTACCCTACCACCATCCTCAACACAATGGCTACAATACATAAAATGTCCGTGAAAACATATACCGTGTATTGAGCCGCGTGTAATTTTCGGTCCAACAAGATTCTTCGCCAGTTTTCCACCACTGACAATTTCACCCAGCGTACACTCCATGCGACCAAGGAAGTCGTGTTTGCGCAAGTCAGGACTGTTACAGTCGACATCATAGCTGAAACACACACAGTAGTAGGGTAGAGTGGGGCAAACCCGACCAAGGGAAAATCCGGCCACCAAGCTTCAGGGCTGCATATCTGAGCAACCAAGGGACCGAGTGAGACAAGTATGATATCAATCGATTCCTTGAACTCTCCTCTTTCAAATGAGCTATTCGGTTCATCAGTTGCTGAAACAGCAAGTGAAAAGGAGCATAGGTGGCCGGGTTTATCCCACAGTACCCTACCCCTCACACACGTCACATACACATTTCTTAGAGGGTAGTGTAGTAGGGTAAACCCGACCATAACCCAACAGCCCATGTAACAGTGAAGGATAATCTTCATGGGTGGCCGGGTACGTACCTCATGATACGCTACGTACAAAACACACCTGTCTGTGTAATACAAATTTATAATGCATGGAATACAAGCCCGATAAAATGAAAAAAAAACCTTGCCTTTGTATCGTCATCACATTGCTGGGCTATGTTCCATACACTACACCACACAAGCTACGTACGCACGTCCTTACATTTCAAACTTCAAATGCTGCCTTTCTTCGAAAAAGTAGCTCAGATGAAACTTCTTGACAAAATCCGGGTTCAAATTGTTCCAAATAATCTCCGTCCTTCCGAATTCAAACCAGGCAGCTTTTCCGGAAAAATCGTCCCGACAAAATAAGACGCAGAGTGGGTCAGACTTGGAGAATGTGTCCATATCCATCAAGTCTCGACAAGACACAGAAACTTCCACCGTAGAAGCAGTAATACTAGCAGCGCAACCGGGTCGAAAATGCTCCATTTTTTGTAGGTCCAAAAATTGTGAAGCAACAAGAAAGGAAAAACTGACTTTAGAGCTGTTATTAGAAGTTAGGCCAAAAAGTTGGGGCTAAAACAGAATGAATGCTATAAGCTACACGTTTTCGAAGGCATTGCACGCATGAAGGTAATAATGGAAAGGCACATTGCTTTTATATGCATGATTTCGACATAAAAACAGGTTTTCAGCGTTCAGTGAAGTCAAAGGAACTTTGCCAACAAAACTGTTGAACGACCTGCTCATGAACGCGGCAGCAGACTTGAATGAATCATGCTGTTCTATGCCACCCTATTTTATGCGAAGAACACCCCGTGTTCAGGTCATGCGGCAGTTATTTTTACAAAAGTGACGTCATTGTGTTTATTTGCGCTTTTACGATTTTGCCAAAAACTTTTTTATTCGCGCAGAAAAGTGTTACGTCACGCGACGACGATTGACGTCATTTTCTCAAGACGTGATTGGATGTTCTTCATAAAATATTTACCACGTAGCAACAGAACCGATGATAAATAAGTAAAGCATTAGCTGGCACAATTTTTTTATATTTTATTTATTTTTCTTCAAGTTTGTAGGATTAGGATTACGGTAGGTTCTTTCCTATTCTATCTTTTCCAGATAAAACAACCGATTCGGTTATCGACCGTCATTTGGATCATAGCCAAAAATCTAATTTCTATTCGCTGCTATTCCACATTGCAAAGACGATCTTCCATTTGTTGCCATCTTTCTTCAGAATTTTGGTCCACCTGAAAAATTTATCCATTTAGGCTACTTCTTTATTGGGCTACATATTTATTTATTTACCTATCTATTTTTGTTTTGTAATTGTTTGCATACAATATTTCTAAATTTTGTATTGACAGAATTAATCGTGATTTTTTAGTTTCTTTCTGCTTTCTTTTCTTACTTTCCCCAGGTTTCCTTTCCATTCATGGTGTAATCAGATCGTCCCAACAGTTGCACAACCTCCGGACTTAGTTCCTTCACCTTTTTGATCGTCATCTTCGGTCCTTTTTCGTCGGGATATTTCTTCCAAATATTTCCAAAATATTCCTCGATTTCTAAAATTACAGTTTACCACCTACTACCTAATGCTGCGCATTATTTATTTTCACTTTCGTAGCTCGGGCTTCTCAGTTGCATAAAATACTTTCGTCGCCTAAAAATATATTGCTTTTATGTTTATAGACAGCGCTGCTGTTTGAGGCCGCTCTTTACCTTTCAGGCCGTGTTGAGGCCCTGCTCGGTTAGGCATCATCAGGCATTCGTCATGGTAGATCGTTTTGAGGCCTGCTGCGTCCTTTTTCTTCCAGGCCACAGTGTCCCACTGTTCCACAAATTTTTGCGCATCTTCCATTGAAACTGCAAGCTCATAAAATAGGATCAAAAACTAAGCTCATAAAATAATGATAATCTCATTCTTCTCAAACTTCTTACAGGCTGCCATGATTAATTTCTGTATCAAGTCGTCCAATAATTTTATAAATTTTTAGGAGCAACAAGATGCACTAGTTTTTTTCTGCAACAATTGGTGTACGGGCCGTCAGAGGTCCAGGTGTGAGGTAGAGGTGAGGTACTAAACTAAACAAAGAAAATTCACGTAACCGGCACCAAATTTGCTTGCTGGGTAAATATGAAATTGAATAATAGCCCTCGCCTCGTACTACTGTACGGTATACCTTGGTTTCCTTCAATCAATTTTATGTCCTTGACAAAAGACACACTCAAGCGGGAATGTTAGCAGCTTGACTGGGTGAGAATAGGCACCTGCTAACCGGGAAAAAGCATACTCAAACGCAATCGATATTTACAGAAAATAGGGTAAGGGTAATTTATTTATTTTATTTGCTGAAGGCTGCTTTGTTTCTGTACAGTAGTGAATCCGGAAAAGGTTCTCTCTGACAGAAATACGTATGTAAGTGCGTACGTACGTATGTATGTTTCTGCTTTATCCCATGTGCTGGGGGGTAGGTACGTGGTAACTTGAGGCGCATTTCCGCCCCAGTTTTTTATTTGCGCCCCAAAATTTAGCTGCCAGAGGCGCAAAATTACTGTATGATAGATATGAAGAGGTGCCGGAAGGTGGCAGGCAAAGAGGTGAATTTTGGCATTTTGCGCCTCAGGTTTTTGTCGGCTACCTACCCCCCTGAGTGTACATGTTTATGTAGAATCTGCATGCTACACACGTTGACATGGAAGCAAACTGAGCGTCTGATGATGATAACCGGAAAGAAACACCTGATTGTGTTCCGTACAGCATCCAGGTTACTGTACGTAGCAACGCTATATGAGCTGTTCAGCGTTCGTTCACAGATGAATATGTGCTTCACCTTTAGGTACGCAACTGTCTGCCTACTATCAGCATGTGTGGAGGAAGCACATTTGTATGTTTATGTTTGTTACTTTTATCAGCAAGAATTCATACAACTACTAGACAGACGTACTGACACATGACATGTCATACTTATGCCAGCGCCAGGCCCAGCAATTTTTTTCACATTCCTCTGCGCACATCATAAAAAAACATAAAAATGTCCCATGCATACGTAGGCCAAAAACCCATACTTACGAGACCCATTTGGTATAGTACCTCTCAATTTTTGCGTAGCCCCATGGGGCCATGTACCGGTAAAGTCGGTAGTTTGGGGCCAGTGCCAAGCAAAACCGTCGGAGGAATCACCGTTGCCTGGCGTTTTCTGCGTCTGCCAAGCAGAATGAACCCCAGCTTTGGACTACCAGGCGGCATTTGACGTTTCTTGCGGCCCGCTTCCATTACAAGTAGTGGCAGACGCATCTTGGGTCTGCCAATAATTCCAACGTCATCGTTGTGACTACCAGGCGGCACATGGCGTTTCCTGCGTCTGCCAATAATTCCAAAGTTATTGTGTTTGCCAGGCGGCAACGCAGGAATCACCACTTGGCGCTTGTTGATCTCACCGCTGACACTGACGCTGCAGTAGACCAGGAGACCGAACAAGAGTAGGAACGGGGAGATGCCGCCCGACATGATTTGATAGCAATTAGTGGGGGCTTTTGCAGGTTTCCGGTTGGAGAATAAAGAGTGACACACTGCGAAGGTGCGAAAGAGGGAGCAAAGATGGAAAAGGAAAGTTTAGGCTGGAGCCAAACTGAACTGAAACAACTGCTGGTGTTCGCTGCTAATATTTATGCTTTTCAGACCGATAGTCCGGAGATGGTATTTTTCCCCGGATTTCGGGCGATGTCAACATGAACCAGCCACAAACAGGAAGCCGCGATAATGTAATAACTGTGACATGTGATGCCATGCGTATGCGTAGGGCTCACTGTATCTTTTCGTCAGTAATAACAAACTCATTCACGTATATTGTTTTCAATGCTTTTGCTCCATCTGGTTTGCTTAAAATAGCCGTTGATGGTTACTATACATATAGGCCTACGTATGAATACGTTACATATAAATACGTATTACGTACTACGTTACGTATAAATACGTTACTATACATATTCTTTAAAGCTTCGTGTATAACCACCGGGGGATAAAAATCTCAAAGTCTTGCATGACAGTCTTGCGGACTCGTACATTCGGAGTCAGTGTGGACACCTTTACACGCGAATGCACACACCGCATACAGTATACGTACAGTACTACTATGCTACGTACGTACGTCGACGGTAAAAGCGCTACTCAATCCTATGTGGCGTAATGCATCATGCATTGTTACGATAACATAGGTATGCTGTACATACTGATGTACAAATGATAATGTTATCTTTACGTACGTTACATTTGGGCAGTACATTTGTACATTTGTATATTTACATTTTGTACTTGAATTTGTACCATATTTTTATTTGTACAAAGCTACGTACACTATAACTATACTCCATAGCCTACGCTGTAAAAATCACAATCACCAGCTTCCACTCATGCTCTCCTTCTCCCATACGAATCTGCTTCAATCTTTCCACCGCCGGCGTTCCGACGTTGAGCCGAATCGGCAGCACCAACTTCCTTCCCACCGCTCCGTCCAGCCCACCCGCGTACACCTCCAAAACCAGAGCGTAGTCCATGCCAATCAAGGTGTCCATGCCTCCGAGGGCAGGCGTGTCCTCCGGGATTCCTCGTAGTCTCCCTCCCACTCCATCCGCCTCGCCCGCGGGTACTCCATCCAGCGTAGGGGTAGAGTACTTTTCTTTCTTGCCGAAAAAATGCGACGCTCCTGAATTTTGTCCTTGTCTGTCCGCCCGATCGGGTACAACTCGACGGGTCAATTGAATGGAGCACCTGTGTCAACAAAAGAATAATGCGCATATGTTGGCCATGTTTTGCGCAGTTTAAAAACTGCCGTGTTGATATTTGCTGCGGCAAAAGTGGCGTAGTAACTGCTGAAGCAAGATCTAGGTAAAATTTTACGAAAAAATTTAGGTAAAATTTTTTAACTTGAGTTTAATTTATTTGTGCTTCCTTACTTTCGAAGATTCGACTGGCTTCGATTGTCGATTACCGCCAGAAACGGGACAGTCCTCTCCCGGTCGGTAGCAATTCATGGAGATTTTCAGCGTGGCAATAATGCTGCCGGAATCTTTTCCCCACTGCGCTGAAGAATAGAGCTCAGTTCTCTCGCCACCTCTCGAATTGGCCCAGTTTCTTCCTCGACGTATGGCAGGTCGCTTCTGTTTCGACCGATAATCTGAAACAGAAATGATCA
>JASAMW010007421.1:0-17099 GCA_030247985.1 Epsilonema sp. ZAB3_2
GTCAGTTACCGTTTTGTTTTCTCCCCCTCGAGCTCCAAAGCAGTAAACCGCTTTAGCCAAGAGTTAGTGCTGGTGCTGCGCTAAGGCCTCAGTCCGAAAGTACCCCACATTACCTACCATAGTAGAAAACATACCGTTCACAAGTCCCCAACATTGACGTTATCGAAATAAGTGCGGAACTTCTGACTGCTTCCTGTGCCCGGCGGCAGGCTGGAGCCGTAACTCTGAAGAATCGAAACAACACATTGGGGTAATTAGGGTAAAGTGTGGACAGGGAAACAAAACCGAAACGAAACTGTTGTTGTTTCTCAATATGTCTGTGCTGACTCCACCCGCGATTCAAAATCTCTGTGGTCAACTGGTTGCGCAACCAACGCCACCCACCACCTGGGAGGTGCGCAACCGACGTCAACCAGCCTATGGAAAGTGCGTACCAAGGCAATGGTTGTCATCGGTTGCGCAACTCCCATGTTGGTTAGCGTCGGGTGCGCAACCAATTGACCAGCTAGACTTTTCATTACAGTTACAGGAGGAGGAGTTACAGTTAACTCCTCCTGTCCCTCGGCGAATTCGACGACCGTTTGACGGCAGTCCAACGGCCGTTTTGACGGCCGTTTTATTGCCGTTTTCCGGCCGGAAAACGGCCGTTACGACCGTCAACGGCCGTTTTTTATTTTTCATCGCTCTGCACCACCGAAAATGACAGGAGACGCGAAAATTTGTTGTTCCTTCGTTTTTTCTGTGATATTAGAGATTTTTGGCCAGGATTTCACCCACACGTGTGAATTTTATCAGTTTTGACTCAGTCTGCCTTCGCCCTTTGCTCCTTTCGCTCTTGGTAGTACGAAGCGACGAAAATAAAAAAAACGGCGGAAACGGCCGTCGACGGTCCTAACGGCCGTTTTGCGGGCGGTAAACGGCGAAAAATCGGCCGTTGGACGGCCGTCAAACGGTCGTCGAATTTCCCGAGGACAGGAGGAGTTAACCGCTGAGGCGACCGATATTCTTCCCATCTACAGAGTATCCACGAATTAGGTCATAATTCCAGGGTGGTGGCGAAGCGACCCCTTTTCTTCAACTCCGTTTGTATTGTCATCTAGGAGCGAAAAAGCATGGACCGCTGACACCGAGGAATCATGACGCAAGACGTGGATACGCACAGCCTTTTATTCAAGCCCGACTTACCCCGATTCCCTTGGAGAATTCTGTGATTCCAGGCAGCTGTTCCGGCCATAAATCAGGCGACTTGCGACCAGCCAAAACCTCGACGCAGCATAAAGAATCCTCCTCCTTTTCTCTTCCGTCCTTCTCCTTTTCCATTATGCACTCTTGCTAGATAACACACGTAGATACAGTAGGGTGATGTGGGGCAACACGGGGGTAAGCCTGGACACCTATAGTATATCTCAGTAACCATACGACCGATCGAGACAAGTAACCAATCTGTTCCTTGAACTCTCCTCTTTCAAATGAGCTACCATGTTCATCATTTGCTGAAGCGGCAAGTTCAGAAAAGCTTAGGTGTCCGGGTTTACCCCATAGTACCCTACATGATGCAGTTTCACCACAAACGGGTTTCGAATCTAAATCTTCCAAGTCCGTCAATTGACATCACTTGTACGTACAAACGTACGGGGGACAGAGTACGTAAAAATACCATGAATTTATAAAAAGTAGCCCAAGCTTGGCGCTGCATTTTGTTGCAAGCAGCTTCTTTCAAGAAAACAAGCACACAATGGATCGTCGATAAAAAAATTTACTGTACGAACTACGAACCTCACGGAAACTGGAAACTGTTGACCAAACCGTACATACCAACCATAATAACCAACAATGAACGCTATTTTACATTCCGAACCAAAACCATAAGAAATGAACAGAAGACGATCAGGCAAGCCCATCAGATACGTAAATGTAAATAAAATAGGCCTACTGATCATGGTCACTGATCAAGCATGTAGCAGAAGCCCCATCCATGTCATAAATAAATACCCCGTGTCATTCACACCATATCGTTCCTCTCAATCGATATTATGTACAGATGTTCACAGCTGATGTACGTATACCTACATACTTACCACTTCCATATCGTACCTCCGAACCGATAATATTTAGGCCTACTACACGTACAGATGTTCACAGCTAAATGCACATTGCACACAGTACACGTACACGGTACACCTACATACATACATACATACATACCCAGCACTTCTCACTTTTTCCCGTTTTTCAAGCCCTTATTCATCGTTTTCTGCAATTCCTGTTTCACCAGATCAGCACTGCCCAAGCGATCAGTCATCGCCAACACATCCGCAAATTCCAACCCGTTCTTCTTGGCCATTTCAGCTAAAGTCCGTTAGCTAACTGGTTTGGAAGCTCACTGGATTGCCACCCCAGGCAGGTATAAGCTCGACCTAATTCACACGAAACGTATGTATACGTACTGTATGAATGTACGCAACGTACACAGCGCAACGTACGTATTACCGCTTCAATCAAACGTATACTGTAAACCCTCGTTTGTAGCCCCCCCCCCCCCATGTACGTATCTCGGGAAACTTCTGATCTGTTTCTTCGTTCCTAGCCATAACATGACAACCCAGGCCTGATGGGGGGTAAAAGCGCCATAGGTGATCGGATTTTCGCTATTGGCAGTTCTGCCCCACGCAACCCTACAATGTAACTTTTCTTTTCATGGGTTTTCACAGCGGTTGCAGATCAATCTCTGGACCCACGAATTCCCCCTGTTCACAATGGACGCAAAATAAAATGACAGCTGATCTGAGTGAGTCTTCCTTCTCAGCTAACTAACGGACTATAACTCCCGCAGCGTCTTGAGCAGTTGCTCCTTGTCCCCTAAACCTTTCCCGCCACTTTTCTCCTCATCTTCCAGAAACGCGTCGAAAAGACTGGCCAGAAGCTGCTTGTCCTTCTTCAGATCCGGCGCCTCACGCACCAACTTTACGATCTGCAGTTGAACCGCATGCTCATCTTCCTGGCGACTCGACGTGGAAGCTGAAACAAGAACGTAGGGTACTGTGGGGTAAACTCTGACACGGGGTAAACCCGGACACCTAAGCCTTTCTGACCTTACCGCTTCAGAAAATGATGAACATGGTAGCTCATTTGAAACAGGAGAGTTCAAGGAATCGATTGCTGGAATACTTGTCTCAATCAGTCGTATGGTTGCTGAGATATACTGAGGTGTCCGGGTTTACCCCGTTTCCGAGTTTACCCCACAGTACCCTACGTATGTACATAGATCTGTCCCATTCACATCCGAGACAAGCGCTGGGCGTACGCTCGACGTCTCCATGGCTCGAAGGCATATGTTATGTAAATGTACATAGGATTTGTGCCCACAAGCGCGAAAATGCGATGCGCGCCTGTCAGTTGCGCGATTCCACATGAGCGACGAAAGAGATGCGCACCGTCCAACTTGCGCGATTTAGTTTGACCGCGACACTTTTTTTGCGCAACTATCCATTTGCGCGACACCCCAAAAGCGCAAATGTATGTTTGCGCGATGCCCCAAAAGCGCGATTTATGTTTGCGCACTGCCCATTTGCGCGAAATGTGAAGTGTGCTTTATTCTTGTCATTCCTGATTAAGGTCTCACACTATAGATCTCTGAGCCGTGGACTCCTGTACTACTACTGAAGTATCTGGTGATATCTAATTCTAGCTGTTTTCACTTCCTGACACCATACGATCATCCGTCTGCTTGTTTTCCGTTCGCTGTTTCCGCTCCAGTCGCGCTCTCTGCGCTCGTCTTCGTACTATGCAGGGACAACTGTCTATGCATGGACTTCTTGATAAATACGGTCCAGGCTCTCCTGAGCCAACGAAAGCGAGTTGAGAGGAGATCAAGATATCGATCGAAAGCTTGTTACACGATCTCTTTGACGCGCCATAGAGCGCCTCTTGAAACGGCCTCTCCGTGGCGCTATTCTTGATTGAAACGATAACTTTTTCAAACACGTTTTTCTTGGATAACTTTGCGTAGAGGCAACGTAGAGAGGCGCCGCAAGTACCGATCGATTCCTCTCGTCAAGACGCGTTGAATGGTGTGCCGCATGTTGAAAAATAGTAAAATACCCAGTGGTTCCTTCGGAACACCCAAATCGCATGGTTTTTATGGTGTTCTTCGGCGTGTCGTACTGCGCCGAATACAAGAGCTTTGGCGCTGCCGTTTGGTGTACGTGTAGAGGAAGAATGATACTTTATTCACGTTATGACGGATCACTTTTATCTTGCGTACAACGGCTACGACGAAGCCTCAAAGTTGGCTCCGAAACTATAGCGTGAGACCTTAAACTGAGACGTACTATGTGTACATGGTACATACAACGTACATTGGTACGTCATCCGACCTCATTGAAACTGCACTGATAATAGCGCTACGCAAACAAGTCTGATTGTGAGCAGCTCGAATTTGCACAAACTGCGGCGGAACAGCAGCTGTCGTCTCCAAAGCCCCTGTGCAGTCTTTGTCCAAACACCGCCATCTGAGGTTGCCAGGGATGCTCTATTTCGTTTACACTACGTCATCCATTCTTCCCCTAAGCAGAATTATATATTTTTGGTATGACTTTTGACAACATGGAGAAAAGTGGGAGCCGCAACCTGTGTGACTACTGTGTCTGAGGGGCTGCATTGTATATTTGAATTTGAATAGTAGACTGCTTCTACCCCGAGACTACCACTGAAAAAACTCCTCTCCCAAGGAGACGCAACATTACTAAATACAGCACCAAATACAGCACCATTTTTATTGGATGCGCAAGTGAGAATTGCGCAAATTCAGTGTCGCGCAAAGGAACATTGGCGGAAAATTTTTTCGCGCAAATGTACGTTCGGTGCAAAATGTACGGCGCGCTTTTGGGGCAACGCGGACTTTCCACGTCGCGCAACTGACACGGCGCCCTTTTGATTTCGCGCAACTGGGAGTTGCGCAACTGAATTTCGCTCTTCTGGGCACACCCCGTACATAGCCATGAATGCGCCGGGCGTACGCCGAGCGCGTTTTGTTTCAATGCAAATGAAATTTTGCCATTGCCCCATGGCAGGATTTTCCCACAGTACCATATATAGCAAATATGTAAGTCAAAATCAGGGTACTGCGGGGTAACCCGGTCATGGGGAAAACGTAGTAAACCCGACCACCTAGTACTGAAGGCACTGGCAGATCTTTCAAAGTGAGGGATGGCACGGTTAGCCCACCAACCTTTAACCCCTCTTCTATTTCGCAGGTCGCCCGCAACCAAAATGCGATCGCAAGTATCGCATTAGTATCACATGCGATCGTATTTTGGTCGCACTTTTTCTAGCAACTTTTCCCAAAATGCTACCAGTGACCACCGTTGGCGTTTTGGACTGGACACTTTGTCAATTTTGTCGTCGGGGGTCGCATTTTGCTCGCGGCTACCTGCGAAATAGAGGCGGGGTTAAAACCGGCCGCAATTACCCAGCGATACCCAATCATCCATACCTTCCCCGGATTCAGTGACAGTAGTAGCCGCGCTGCTGTTCGTGTTCATCGACAATCGCTGCCTCATCAGGGCCAGTCGAGCCAGCTTCTTGCCCATCTGCGTCATCGCCATCTTCTCTCCCTTCTTAGGCTGCTGTAGTCTCTTCCGTCCCTCCATGAGCGCCCGCACCCTGCGGAATCGACGCTGGTCCGTCCGACTGCGAAGCTGGAGCAGATCCCCGGGGGCCAAGGGGGCCTCCGCCGCAACTTCGTCTTTCTGCTCCTGACATAGACAGAAAACACAGAGTATTTGTATGGACCAGTTGCGCTACGATTTATATGGATAGGCGCGAGCTGACCCCTCTGCATTTATTACACTCATTTCAGTGCATTTTTTCGCTTCCCCCCTATCGATCACAAAATACGCACAGAAATTAGGGCAATACACCAAAGGAGTAAGCTCGCGACCACATAAAATTCTTAGCGCAATTGGTCAATAGCATTTTTGAATGTGATAGTGATAGCCCAGGGCAAAGTATTGACCAGTTGCGCTGAGTGTTTCTGGTCACGAACTCTCTGCTTTACAATTCAGTGCGTACATACGTTGATTTTATCGTCGGCACTAGCCGACACCGATCAAAAAACGCACTAAAACAGAGGTCAGCTCGCGACCACTCAAAAGTCTTAGCGGAAGTAGCGAATACGTGTAAACCTACCCAAAAACTGTACTGTACGTACCTCTTCCCGTTCGTCCCTCTTCCTCTTCTTATGCTCCTTTCTCTTCCGCTTTTCCTTCGCTTTTTCCTCTCCTCTTTCCTTTTTCTTCACTCCCTCTTTCTTCCGTCCATCTCTCTCGTCCTCACTACTATCTTCCTCATCCTCCTCAATCTCCTTTCCTCTCCTCAATCTCAGCAGCCTCCTCAGCTCTCTCGCCTTTCTTCTACGTCTCCTTCTCGCAGTCTCATTCTCCTCCTCCTCTTCTTCATCACTGTCATCAGAAGAATCAGAAGAAGTAGAAATCGACAAGTCGAACGCGTCAACCGGCTTCCGCTTCAACTCTTAAAAGAAAATCAAATTCAATATCAATCTTTCTTTCCACGCTTACTATTTATTTTTTTGCTAGGTACACTACGTTGTAGAGTGCTTCTTTGGAAATGTACCTTGGACACCTTTTTTATGGTCCAGCAGCCGTTTTCCAAACCTATTGAGACTTCCGCGTTACGTTGCTGACCAGTTTAAAATTTAACCCCTCCTGTATGCTGAGATATAGCTGCTGGTAGGCCCAAATTGCCCCTCACGTGCCCGGCACTTTTTTCAAAAATTCTTACCATCATTCTACTCCATTTTCTTCACAGATTTCGATTTGGGGCATGCCCCTCCGATATTTTGATGAATACACCATGATATAGCCCAAAAAGGGGTAATTTTGGCTAATTTGATCATTTTCGTCAATTTTGGTGGTGTATTTATCAAAATATCGAAGGGGCATGCCCCAAACCGAAATCAGCGGAAAAAATGGAGAAGAATGATGTTAAGAACTTTTGAAAAAAGTGGCGGGCACGTGAGGGGCAAATTGGGCCTACCAACAGCCATATCTCAGCATACAGGAGGGGTTAAATTTTGAACTGGTCAGCAACGTAATGCGGAAGGCGCAATATGTTTGGAAAACGGCTGCTGGACCATAAAAAAGGTGTCCAAGGTACATTTCCAAAGAAGCACTCTACAACGTAGTGTACCTAGCAAAAAAATAAATAGTAGTCTGGGTCACGCTTCCACGCATATAATAATGATATCAAAGTAATGGTAGTGTAGATAAAACAAGCTATAGTGTACTGTGGGGTAAACCCGGACACCTAAGCGATTCTGAACTTGCCGCTTTAGCAAATGACGAACAGTAGCTCATTTGAGAGAGGAGAGTTGAAGGTATCGATTGGTAGAACATTTGTCTCAATCGGTCGTACGGTTGCTGAGATATACTAGCCAGGTGTCCGGGTTTACCCTCGTGTCCGGGTTTACCCCACAGTACCCTACTTACCCGAGACATTCCGTCGCACTCTGCGCAGTTCTTCCGATTCGTAGAGCTTCGGATTGTGACCCGCTTGCTTCCCTATACCCGCGAGTTCGCGTCTGCGCAGTCCTTCGCGCAGTTTCGCTTTTACCGGACTCGTCACGCCTGTGACATCCTCCAAAGTAGGCACCAGAATGCGCTTGAATCTGAAAATGTCACGCAGGCTCATATTGCATCTATAGTAGGGGTGTAAGGGTAACGTGGGATAAATCCGCCCATCTAGCCACGAGGTTGCTAGTTCATGGCCATGTGGTTGAACAAATAAACATAAGGCAGAACAACGCACATTTTCGACAGCCATCTTTTCACTGGAAGTAAAACCGTCACCCTAGCGGGCGGATTTGCCCCATGTAGGGGTTTTCCCCTCGCTACCCTTCTATTGAAGTAAAACTAGGCAGCGAGGGGGGGGGGGGGGGGGGGGGTACGTACAGTATCTTGATTCTGGGGACCAATTGTTGTAGGGTCTTGTAGGGTAAGCCCGGCCACCTTGTACTGAAGGCCGTTCTTTCCGTGTACGTGTTTGGACAGGTTTGACACATGCCGCGACCTGGCGTCGTTGTTGGCAACAAGTCGTTCAGCTATTGTTCGTCTGTTCTCCGTTTATACAGGCTGTTTACTATGATATGCAACCTCTAAAATGCTTATAACTTCTGTATTAAGAGAGGAATTTCAACCAAGTTTTTTATATTAGAAACTGGAAAATATGCCTGACAATCATGCAAAATTTCATTGATGGGTCTTAAGTACGAAGGGAATTATGAAGCCTCAAACATTGGGGTCAAAATAGGCAGTAGCGCGAGAAGCGCTCGATTTTTGAAGTCCACGTGGAAGGAGGTGTGCTGTTCCGCTCCATTCAAGCATCCATTCGGATCTTCTGCAGCTTACAATGCCAAAACATAAAGGAAACAGTGCCGCCATCCCTATGAACATGCTTGAAAAAGAGTCTTTCCAGAGTTTTGAAGACGGCTGCACAGGTGCTGGAGGACAGAGGCGGGCACGTCGAAAAATCGGACCTGAAAAGGCGTCGCTTGTTTCTTCGTTAATAGTACGTGTACGTTAATGAAATTTTGCATGCTTGTCAGGCATATTTTCAATTTTCTAATAAAAAAAACCTGGTTGAAATTCCTCTCTTAATACAGAAGTTATAAGCATTTTAGAGGTTGCATATCATAGTAAACAGCCTGTACATGGGTGTAGTCGGTTTGGTGTCCATTCGTCAACAAACCGACAACACACATACATAAACGGACAACAATTTGTTGCCAACAAATGACGCCAGGTTGCGGTAGTGTTAAGTATCCCACGGATAAAGCCGGCCGGGTTTACCCCATCCTACCCTACGCCTACCTATTGAGCATTGCTTGAGCCGAATGCCGCGTCAACCGTTCCTTCTCTGCCCGTTCCCACTCCCACATTACGTACGTGTATCTTGATTCTGGGGACCAATTATTGTAGGGTCTTGTGGGGTAAAACCCGGCCACCCAGTACCGAAGGTCGTTCATTCCATGTACGTGTCGTGTGGACAGGTCTACCCCATGGATAAAACCAGCCGGATTTACCCCATGCTACCCTACGCGCCTACCTGTTGAGCATGGATTGAGCCGAATGCCGGGTAACCCGTTCCTTCTCCGCCCGTTCCCAGATTTTGTTCCCGTACACGTTGAAGCTGTAGTTATACAGATGCTTGACGACAAATTCGATCATGCCCCGATCCTCGTCCGAAGTAAACTTGGCGCGAGCCATCCTCCCTCACATCCAGTACAAACGACGCTGAAAAGAAAACAACTGACACAAAGTTTTAGGCCTCTCGCAAACTATCATCAGCTCAGCTGGTAGGTATCGGGGTGACAGTTATTATTTGGTAGAAAAGTAGGTACGTCGCACATCAGTATGTAATTGTACACATTCAATAATATTTCCACTATGTTGGTAGATAGATCGAGCTCATGTTCGCTCAGTGCTTTTCTGTCCAGGTAACTGAACAACCACCACGCAGCTAACTACCAATCAGTGTGCGAGGGGCCTACTGCTCGATTCACAAAGAAATGCATGACCGCCACAGTGTCAGTGATAGTGCCCTTCCTTGAACTGCTGACTGCACTCGCTAAAGGGCACGTACAAACAAACATGCAGATTTTCGGAGCAGGACGACGTCATAATAACATGCGATAATAACATGCGATTTGGCCGGGTGTATAAGCCTCGGCTGTACCCTGGTGAACCACGTGCAATACAAAAGTAAACAAATCTTCAAAATGTGAGTTAGACCAAATAACACATTCTAAAAGTAGATAGCGACCCCCAAGTAACTGATGACGCTTTGGCAAACAAAAAAACCCAGTATAAAAGAACAGCTGAGAGAAGATAGAGATCATTCACCCGGCTAATTCAGTCACCTTTTACCAGAATTGCACTTTGCTTGAGACCTGCCCACCCACTGTGCTGCATATGTAAAACAATAATCAGTCGTTCGCTACAGCAATCAAATGGCTAACATCTCCAATACATTTAATGGTGATGTAACCGCGACCGATAATAGTCAGATTGGCTGTGTGACATTCAATTCTAACCCTTCTCCTCCGGGTTCCCAGGATTCAACCAACCCTTCGACCGAACGACCGCTCCTCACCACTATCATCAAGACCATCATGATTGTCATGTTTTCTCTCGCCATCTATGCTCTCATTACAAAGGGCATCACTTTCTTTATTTCGTTTATGGCAATGTGAGCTTGACAGATGACAGTCAGTATGGCTCCATGACATTCCACCAATAGAAGGTGAGCATATTTTTTAAACAATTCGAATTCTTGGAAGCGTGTGTATTTTCAGCTTTTTGTCTGTTTGTACTGGATGTGAGTGGAGCGGCTGGCTCGCGCCAAGTTTACTTCGGACGAGAGATCAGTGAGCATGAGTCGAGATTTGTTGTCAAGCATCTGTATAACTACAGCTTCGACGTGTACGGAGAACAAGATTTGAACGGGCCGAGGGCGGGTGACACGGCATTCCTCGAATCCATGCTCACAGGGGCGCGTAGGGGCTGGGGTAAATCCGGCTGAAGTTTCATCCGGTGGGGTCAGGGTCTCTCCACACGACACGTACATGGAATGAACCACCTTCGGTACTGGGGTGGCCGCGTTTGCCCCACCGTCCCCATAATTGGTCCCGAGAAATCGAGATACACGTACGTAATGTGGGGAGTGGGAACGGGCAGAGAAGACGGGTTGACGCGGCTCGCGGCTCGAGCATGCTCATGAGGTAGGCGTAGGTAGGTTAAACCCGGCCGGCTTTTGTCCGCGAAGTATACTTAACACTACCGCAGTTCTGAGCGTCATTTTGTTGGCAACAAATTGTTTGTCGGTTTATGTATGTGTGTTGTCGGTTTGTTGCGATGGACACCACCGACTACACCCATGTACAGGCTGTTTACTATGATATGCAACCTCTAAAATGCTTATAACTTCTGCATTAAGAGAGGAATTTCAACCAGGTTTTTTTTTATTAGAAAATTGAAAATATGCCTGACAAGCATGCAAAATTTCATTAACGTACACGTACTATTAACGAAGAACAAGCGACGCCTTTTCAGGTCCATTTTTCGACGCCGCCCGCCTCTGTCCTCCAGCACCTGTGCAGCCGTCTTCAAAACTCTGGAAAGACTCTTTTTCAAGCATGTTCATAGGGATGGCGGCACTGTTTCCTTTATGTTTTGGCATTGTAAGCTGCAGAAGATCTGAATGGATGCTTGAATGGAGCGGAACCGCCACCCCTCCCTTCCACGTGGACTTCAAAAATCGAGCGCTTCTCGCGCTACTGCCTATTTTGCCCCAATGTTTGAGGCTTTCATAATTCCCTTCGTCCTTAAGACCCATCAATGAAATTTTGCATGATTGTCAGGCATATTTTTCCAGTTTTTAATATAAAAATCTTGGTTGAAATTTCTCTCTTAATACAGAAGTTATAAGCATTTTAGAGGTTGCCATATCAATAGTAAACAGCCTGTATAAACGGAGAAACAGAACGACCAATAGCGGAACGACTTATTGCCAACGACGGAGCGCCAGGGTCGCCAGGCCGGCTGTCACCTGTCCGACACGGTACACGGAAAGAACGGCCTTCAGTACAGTAGGAGGCGGCCGGGCTCTACGGGCCTACAAGACCCTACAACAATTGGTCCCCAGAATCAAGAGCACTGTACGTACCCCCCCCCCCCCCCCCTCGCTGCCTAGTTTTACTTCAATAGAAGGGTAGCGAGGGGAAAACCCCTACATGGGGCAAATCCGCCCGCTATGGTGACGGTTTTACTTCCATTGAAAAGATGGCTGTCGAAAATGTGCGTTGTTCTGCCTTATGTTTCTTTGTTCAACCAAATGGCCATGAACTAGCAACCTCGTGGCTAGATGGGCGGATTTATCCCACGTTACCCTTACACCCCTACTATAGATGCAATACGAGCCTGCGTGACACTTTCAGATTCAAGCGAATTCTGGTGCCTACTTTGGAGGATGTCACAGGCGTGACGAGTCCGGTAAAAGCGAAACTGCGCGAAGGGCTGCGCAGACGCGAGCTCGCGGGTATAGGGAAGCAGGCGGGTCACAATCGGAAACTTTACGATTCGGAAGAACTGCGCAGAGTGCGTCGGAATGTCTCGGGTAAGTGTGTAGGGTACTGTGGGGTAAACCCGGACACGAGGGTAAACCCGGACACCTGGCTAGTATATCTCAGCAACCGTACGACCGATTGAGACAAATGTTCTACCAATCGATACCTTCAACTCTCCTCTCTCAAATGAGCTACTGTTCGTCATTTGCTAAAGCGGCAAGTTCAGAATCGCTTAGGTGTCCGGGTTTACCCCACAGTACACTATAGCTTGTTTTATCTACACTACCATTACTTTGATATCATTATTATATGCGTGGAAGCGTGACCCAGACTACTATGTGCTAGTTTGTACACTACGTTGTAAAGCTGTTCTTTGAAAATGTACCTCGGACACCTTTTTACGGGTCCAGCAGCCGTTTTCGAAACATCCTTCATCAATGTTGCTGACCAGTTCAAAATTTAACCCCTCCTGTATGCTGAGATATGGCTGTTGGTAGGCCCAGTTGCCCTCACGTGCCCCCGCCACTTTTTTCAAAAGTTCTTAACATCATTCTTCTCCATTTTTTCCGCTGATTTTCGGTTTGGGGCATCTTCCATATTTTGATAAATACACCACCAAAATTGACGAAAATGATCAAATTAGCCAAAATTACCCCTTTTTGGGCTATATCATGGTGTATTCATCAAAATATCGGGAGGGGCATGCCCCAAATCCGAAATCTGTGAAGAAAATGGAGTAGAATGATGGAAAGAATTTTTCGAAAAAAGTGCCGGGCACGTGAGGGGCAATTTGGGCCTACCAGCAGCTATATCTCAGCATACAGGAGGGGTTAAATTTTAAACTGGTCAGCAACGTAACGCGGAAGTCTCAATAGGTTTGGAAAACGGCTGCTGGACCATAAAAAAGGTGTCCAAGGTACATTTCCAAAGAAGCACTCTACAACGTAGTGTACCTAGCAAAAAAATAAATAGTAAGCGTGGAAAGAAAGATTGATATTGAATTTGATTTTCTTTTAAGAGTTGAAGCGGAAGCCGGTTGACGCGTTCGACTTGTCGATTTCTACTTCTTCTGATTCTTCTGATGACAGTGATGAAGAAGAGGAGGAGGAGAATGAGACTGCGAGAAGGAGACGTAGAAGAAAGGCGAGAGAGCTGAGGAGGCTGCTGAGATTGAGGAGAGGAAAGGAGATTGAGGAGGATGAGGAAGATAGTAGTGAGGACGAGAGAGATGGACGGAAGAAAGAGGGAGTGAAGAAGAAAAGGAAAGAGGAGAGGAAAAAGCGAAGGAAAAGCGGAAGAGAAAGGAGCATAAGAAGAGGAAGAGGGACGAACGGGAAGAGGTACGTACAGTACAGTTTTTGGGTAGGTTTACACGTATTCGCTACTTCCGCTAAGACTTTTGAGTGGTCGCGAGCTGACCTCTGTTTTAGTGCGTTTTTTGATCGGTGTCGGCTAGTGCCGACGATAAAATCAACGTATGTACGCACTGAATTGTAAAGCAGAGAGTTCGTGACCAGAAACACTCAGCGCAACTGGTCAATACTTTGCCCTGGGCTATCACTATCACATTCAAAAATGCTATTGACCAATTGCGCTAAGAATTTTATGTGGTCGCGAGCTTACTCCTTTGGTGTATTGCCCTGAATTTCTGTGCGTATTTTGTGATCGATAGGGGGAAGCGAAAAAATGCACTGAAATGAGTGTAATAAATGCAAATAGGGGTTAGCTCGCGCCTATCCATATAAATCGTAGCGCAACTGGTCCATACAAATACTCTGTGTTTTCTGTCTATGTCAGGAGCAGAAAGACGAAGTTGCGGCGGAGGCCCCCTTGGCCCCGGGGGATCTGCTCCAGCTTCGCAGTCGGACGGACCAGCGTCGATTCCGCAGGGTGCGGGCGCTCATGGAGGGACGGAAGAGACTACAGCAGCCTAAGAAGGGAGAGAAGATGGCGATGACGCAGATGGGCAAGAAGCTGGCTCGACTGGCCCTGATGAGGCAGCGATTGTCGATGAACACGAACAGCAGCGCGGCTACTACTGTCACTGAATCCGGGGAAGGTATGGATGATTGGGTATCGCTGGGTAATTGCGGCCGGTTTTAACCCCGCCTCTATTTCGCAGGTAGCCGCGAGCAAAATGCGACCCCCGACGACAAAATTGACAAAGTGTCCAGTCCAAAACGCCAACGGTGGTCACTGGTAGCATTTTGGGAAAAGTTGCTAGAGAAGTGCGACCAAAATACGATCGCATGTGATACTAATGGCTATACTTGCGATCGGCATTTTGGTTGCGGGCGACCTGCGAAATAGAAGAGGGGTTAAAGGTTGGCGGGCTAACCGTGCCATCCCTCACTTTGAAAGATCTGCCAGTGCCTTCAGTACTAGGTGGTCGGGTTTACTACGTTTTCCCCATGACCGGGTTACCCCGCAGTACCCTGATTTTGACTTACATATTTGCTATATATGGTACTGTGGGAAAATCCTGCCATGGGGCAATGGCAAAATTTCATTTGCATTGAAACAAAAATGCGCTCGGCGTACGCCCGGCGCATTCATGGCTATGTACGGGGTGTGCCCAGAAGAGCGAAATTCAGTTGCGCAACTCCCAGTTGCGCGAAATGAAAGGGCGCCGTGTCAGTTGCGCGACGTGGAAAGTCCGCGTTGCCCCAAAAGCGCGCCGTACATTTTGCACTCGAAATGTACATTTGCGCGAAAAAATTTTCCGCCAATGTTCCTTTGCGCGACACTGAATTTGCGCAATTCTCACTTGCGCATCCAATAAAATGGTGCTGTATTTGGTGCTGTATTTAGTAATGTTGCGTCTCCTTGGGAGAGGAGTTTTTTCAGTGAGTCTCTGGGTAGAAGCAGTCTACTATTCAAATTCAAATATACAATGCAGCCCCTCAGACACAGTAGTCACACAGGTTGCGGCTCCCACTTTTCTCCATGTTGTCAAAAGTCATACCAAAAAAATATATAATTCTGCTTAGGGAAGTAATGGATGACGTAGTGTAAACGAAATAGAGCATCCCTGGCAACCTCAGATGGCGGTGTTTGGACAAAGACTGCACAGGGGCTTTGGAGACGACAGCTGCTGTTCCGCCGCAGTTTGTGCAAATTCGAGCTGCTCACAATCAGACTTGTTTGCGTAGCGCTATTATCAGTGCAGTTTCAATGAGGTCGGATGACGTACCAATGTACGTTGTATGTACCATGTACACATAGTACGTCTCAGTTTAAGGTCTCACGCTATAGTTTCGGAGCCAATTTTGAGGCTTCGTCGTAACCGTTGTACGCAAGATAAAAGTGATCCGTCATAATGTCAATAAAGTATCATTCTTCCCCCACACGTACACCAAACGGCAGCGCCAAAGCTCTTGTATTCGGCGCAGTACGACACGCCGAAGAACACCATAAAAACCAAGCGTTTTGGGTGTCCCGAAGGAACCGCTGGGTCTTTTTCAACATGCGGCACACCATTCAACGCGTCTTGACGAGAGGAATCGATCGGTACCTGCGGCGCCTCTCTACGTTGCCTCTACGCAAAGTTATCCAAGAAAAACGTGTTTGAAAAAGTTATCGTTTCAATCAAGAATAGCGCCACGGAGAGGCCGTTTCAAGAGGCGCTCTATGACGCGTCAAAGAGATCGTGTAACAAGCTTTCGATCGATATCTTGATCTCCTCTCAACTCACTTTCGTTGGCTCAGGATAGTCTAGACCGAATTTATCAAGAAGGCCATGCATAGACAGTTGTCCCTGCATAGTACGAAGACGAACGCGGAGAGCGCGACTGGAGCGGAAACAGCGAACGGAAAACAAGCAGGCGGATGATCGTATGGTGTCAGGAAGTGGAAACAGCTGGAATTAAATATCACCAGATACTTCCAGCCTTGTCTCGGATGCGCTAATGGAGCAGATCTATGTACATACGTAGGGTACTGTGGGGTAAACTCGGAAACGGGGTAAACCCGGACACCTCAGTATATCTCAGCAACCATACGACTGATTGAGACAAGTATTCCAGCAATCGATTCCTTGAACTCTTCTGTTTCAAATGAGCTACCATGTTCATCATTTTCTGAAGCGGTAAGGTCAGAAAGGCTTAGGTGTCCGGGTTTACCCCGTGTCAGAGTTTACCCCACAGTACCCTACGTTCTTGTTTCAGCTTCCACGTCGAGTCGCCAGGAAGATGAGCATGCGGTTCGAACTGCAGATCGTAAAGTTGGTGCGTGAGGCGCCGGATCTGAAGAAGGACAAGCAGCTTCTGGCCAGTCTTTTCGACGCGTTTCTGGAAGATGAGGAGAAAAGTGGCGGGAAAGGTTTAGGGGACAAAGGAAGGGCAACCGCTCAAGACGCTGCGGGAGTTATAGTCCGTTAGTTAGCTGAGAAGGAAGACTCACTCAGATCAGCTGTCATTTTATTTTGCGTCCATTGTGAACAAGGGAACTCGCTGGGTCCAGAGATTGATCTGCAACCGGGGTGAAAACCCATGAAAAGAAAAGTTACATTGTAGGGTTGCGTGGGGCAGAACTGCCAATAGCGAAAATCCGATCACCTATGGCGCTTTTACCCCCCATCAGGCCTGGGTCGTCATGTTATGGCTAGGAACGAAGAAACAGATCAGAAGTTTCCCGAGATACGTACATGGGGGGGGGGGGGCTACAAACGAGGGTCTAGCACAATACGTTCGATTGAAGCGGTAATACGTACGTTGCGCTGTGTACGTTGCGTACATTCATACAGTACGTATACATACGTTTCGTGTGAATTAGGTCGAGCTTATACCTGCCTGGGGTGGCAATCCAGTGAGCTTCCAAACCAGTTAGCTAACGGACTTTAGCTGAAATGGCCAAGAAGAACGGGTTGGAATTTGCGGATGTGTTGGCGATGACTGATCGCTTGGGCAGTGCTGATTGGCTAAACAGGAATTGCAGAAAACGATGAATAAGGGCTTGA
>JASAMW010007422.1:0-36370 GCA_030247985.1 Epsilonema sp. ZAB3_2
TATGTAGCTGTACGTACAGACAGAGACGACATAACTAAAATATGTACATTATGTGTAATGTGCACTTATGTACATAACATAAATGTACTCGCCCTTGCTATTCAATGCCCTATAGATCTTGCGCATGCTGGTGGCAATCCTACTTCTGTACGTGGTATGTTGGGGTCCGAAGCTGCTTGATGATCTGCTTGTCGGCTTCGACGTTGTCTGCTTGCAAACCTACATGAGCCAGAGTCCGTCGCTCCTCAAGAACATGCGAATGGTGGCGGCTGCACTCACCTACGCAAATTCATGCGTCAACCCACTCATCTACGGCTTCATGTCTCAGCATTTTCGACATTCCTTCAGGGATACTATCTGCACCTGCGCTAACGACAATGCTAATGTCAGCAGCAAGGATCGAGCTACCAGCTTCAAGTCAACCAGCGTTAGCCAACGAAAACGGACTTCCGTCGTCCGTAACAATGATAGGCCGAGTGTAAACGCAGCTGTAGATGAGAAAAGGAAAAGCTTCGGAGGCAATACGTCATGTTCAACGGCTGTGGCTGCTGAAAGCAATGGGAACGAGATGATTTCACCTCTTAAAATTCGAGAACTATCACAGCAGGGCGCGCAGGACGAAAACATCATTCGGTACAGCGGTGAGAGTGAGAGGGGGCAGAATGCAGAGAAAATATCGGCGTCATGTGTAATCATCCAAGTGTGAAATATACAGTGTGAGCTTATGTTGGAACGATTTTTATGGAGTGATAAGTCACTGACAAAATGATCCACATCAAAATACAGGCAGTCGGTTATGGTTTGCTGAAATTGCTGCTGAGCAATGATGTAATACCGTATTTGATCGCTGGATGAGCAATGCGCTCAAGCATGTCGTTACTGATTTCGATGTTTGTTGGTAGGACGAAGCTGATTCTTGCGGAACCTGTTTACAAAAGAATGATTTTTCTTTGTAATGGTTTGGTCGCCCGCTTACCCGCATGAGAAAGAAGCCGTTGCTTTTGCTATCAAATTCTGAAACCCACATGCCACTACGTATGGTTGTACATTTTATTCTTCCCAGTACGTTACTGCTTTGAAGCCAACCCAATCCTGCTTCCCAACCCTGCTTTGAATGAAACACTGGTGGGTGCTGAACGTACAGTGTGCAGCAGTAAAAGCATGGCGAAATCATTTGGAGAGAGCGAAATACCAAGGGACAACAGGACTGGATGCATGGTAATACCGGTGTCATTGGTGGTCGTCACCGTCAGTGGCAGCCGTGAACTGGCCCTTTCCTTCGGCCTCTTCCTGCTTCCAATAATCATTGGATTTCTAGCCAACGTCGCTGTCTTGGTCGTCATCTTTAGTTCGAGACGAATTCGGACGCGACAGTGGCTCTTTCTGGTACGAACACAAACTGTACATCAAACTACGTACGTAACCGCACTGTGCCTTACATTTTAGTACCAATGTTGCTAGTATGTCACAAAACTATGTACGTAGTTAGGCGACATACATCATGATCATACAATACGTAGTTCTTCAGGTAAGCATCGCCATTTCGGATTTGTTGCTGGTTCTCTGCGTGGGTCCGCTAGAGTTAAATAAGCGCATTAAATTTTTGCGACTCACGCGCTTCACTGGCGATCTGGCCTGTAAGGCAGCTCGATACATCGCTACCGTCTGCCTCATGGTTCTTGTTTTCAATCTGACGGCACTCAGCATCGAAAGGTAATTTGCACATTAGCAAGAACACACCAATGAATGTATGGGCGGCGTGGCGTGTGAGCTACATACCTAATTCCTGGTGATTGATATGATTTGAAATGATATGCCTTTAGATATTTGGTAATCTGTCACCCGTTCAAGGCGAAATATGTCTGGACTCGTTCCAGATGTCGACTCATCATCGTCTGCAGCTGGATTTTGGCTGTTCTGCTGTCCACATACGAAATTGCTCTCATCGTAAGTAAATACATGTTACATTATACCTGACTCTTGTACGAATTTTATTGGGATGATTGTACATACCAGTACTACATAGCAGCGCATGAGGGTGTGTGTTAAGGGTACCTATACATCAACCGTTACCGAGCAAGAATAACACCGTTATGTGTAGCTGATGTCACCATTTCAGCAATACGACTGCTTCACGGAAGTTGGTGGAGAGGTTCCAGTGAACCACGGCCTATGTGAGACGCGACGAGGCTGGGAGTATGTGCCGGTGTCTTTTCGTCTGGTCGCTCTATTCCTCCTACCCTTCCATGCCATGCTCTTCTGCTACAGTGTCATCATTTACCATCTGTGCCTGTCCACCGGCCATAATGAAGCACAATCGGAAGAGGAGAGTCTTCCACCGCCTGAAACGCCTGCTTACCGAGCCAGCCGACGATCAAAAATGTAGTATGCCAGTAAAGCATGAAAACTCACGAAATTGCAAGGTTTAAGCGGTTAGACGGTACCGTTCCCCATTGGTTTGGTACATACACTTTGCAGGAGCTTATTCCAGTTTCATCCACAGGATAGCATGATCAGTATGGACAGCGCATCGTCTAGAACTATAGGGTGTCTCATAATAAACCGTCCACCTTCCCGTGCATGTAACTCTGGAACCAAATATTACATTTTCATGCGGTTTCATTTATTTTGTAGCCAAGGCTTCAACTGAGATGTTTACAAAATTTTAGCTTCCTAGGCCCACTGGAAGCTCCTCAAACACCTTTTTCCTCCAGCGGTCAAAAACAAGGTTTTTCGAACTGGTTAGTGCCGACTTAGGGGTAATTCTGTGCATGATTCATAATAAAATTAGCCTCGTAATGAAGGAAGATGTCCCAAAATGCTAGGAAATGTGTATCTCATGCATTATCCCCAGTGCCAGCATAGAAAACGCATGAAACAGGGTATCTTGAAAAACTTAATCCGATACTTTCTCCATAGTAAAGGAAAACGTCGATTTTGAGCTTCGAGATTCAAACCGTCGTAGTTTCCGAAGTATGTGGACCACCTAGTTGAAATTTTGTACACTTACTTGTTGAAGCCTTGGCTACAAAATACAAAAACTGCATGAAAATCTAAGATGTGGTTCCAGAGTTACATGCACGGAAAGGTGGACGGTTTATTATGAGACACTCTGTATTCTGCACAAAGATAGCGTGAGCCAAAGCAGTCTACACAATTGGTTGAAGAGCAGAAACATGTCAACATCCATGCTCAGCATCGTCACTCCTCCAGGATCCAGCGATCTGAGCAATCCACACTCACCAGCCTTTCCAATCCTCTATAGAAGAAACATGGCAGCTGCTATCATGAAAAGTCGCAAACGAGTACGGTATAACAGATAACGCCTTACGTACATCATAAGAACATAGGTACATACCGTATTTACCCATGCATAGCCCCCCTTATGCATAGCCCTCCTATGCATAGCCCCATGCCCCCATATTGGCAAAACATAAAAAATGCCCTATGCATAGCCCCCCCCCCCCCCCCCCTATGCATCGCCCCATATGCACTGTACAGTACCTGAACCTACCTACATAAGCTGGTCATAAGCCTAAAACATGTGCTTTTGACCTAAAAAAATATGCCTCTGTGCACCTCTCAAAAACATAAAAAATGTCCCATGCATAGCCCCCCATTAAGACATATAAATATAAATATAAGATAGTAAGACATCTAGGCATATATATATATATATATGCTTCTCTTGTGCTTATATGTCTTACTAGAGTACACCCGCGCTAAAGACTATTCATCATGTCTTGCGTCTTCATAGCCCCCCATGCATAGCCCCCCAGGCATAGCCCCATATAGGACCTCTCAATTTTTGCATAGCCCCAGGTAAATACGGTAGTACGTAATGTACTTACGTGCTACACTGCAATAATAATAATAAATATTATGTACAGGGTGTCCCACGTAGACCTATCGAAAGATCCAGCCTTATAACTTCTGCACTACAGTAGATATCAAGCTGAAATTTTGTCCCCAGAAACCCAAGAAAATTTGTTGTGGCAAAAGTTGAGCCAGATAGGTCAACTAGGGATGAAATTACGAGCTTGCAAATTTGTGACCACATTTTTCAACATTTTGAAATCAGTGGTGCCGCTATTGACCTCGACAGCTCCTTGAAAGCTGTTATGGGTGGTAAATCGCCTGTATTTTTGTATTCTTTGTGTTATAGACCGTGATGACGTTCAGCCATTGTTGCTCCGCCATATTTTCATGTTGGATGAGCTGCTTGACCATGCTGAGCAGAAGATTTCAATATTAAAACCATGCTCAGTGCGGAAAGTGCTAAAAACAGGGTCCAATATTTCCAAGCCTGTAATTTCATCCCTAGTTGACCTATCTGGCTCAAATTTTGCCACAACAAATGGTATTTTCTTGGTTTTCTGGGGACAAAATTTCAGCTTGATATCTGTTGTAATACGGAAGTTACAAGGCTGGATCGTTCGATAGGTCTACGTGGGACACCCTGTACAAGTGCTACGGGGAAGTTTTATTCTAATTATACTGTATGTTATGTACGTACGTAGCTGATGCGCCTGCTGGTGTTCGTGTTGGCGGCCTATGTGCTGTGCTGGCTGCCCAAGCTCGTCATGGACGTCCGACAGGTTTACCAAATGAAAAAGGCGGAGGCGAAATCGCACGAGTTCATGCAGAAGATGGAGTTGGGAACAGAGCAGCAGCCTGCTGCATCCTTCGGTCACCCCGTAATCCAAACGGCGGCGAATCTATTCTCCGCTTCCGACGCCGATCCGCCGTTGCAATTCCAAACGCATCGTCCAGCAGAAAAAGCATCGGCAGTGGAAGGAGCTAAGCTAGTGTTTCTAGGCGACAGTACAGCCTCAAACACCAACACCAGCAGCTTGCCTCGTTTCTCGGCGGATGAGGTGAAGACGAACACGGTGGTTCATTTGCGGATGCTGGCCAACTCCCTGGTCCTGCTGCATTCCACACTGAACGCCCTACTCTACGTCCTCTTTTCCAAAGATATGCGTCGGCTGCTGTGTTGTGGGAAGAAGGTGGAGAGTTCGGTAGCAGCTCGACAGCGCCGCAGACGAAGAAGAACGGAAGTCGCTTTCCAGCTGCAGGAAGTCGCTCAACAGCACGGAGTGCGCAACGACGAACGTGGCAGAGTGGCGGAAAAGGGAAGAAGAATCACGGAATAACCGCCCATGAGCGTATAACATATAACGTACACACGCACGCTATTGCATCGACTACGTATTTGCTACTTACGTTACGATTCCTACCACCGTATTTGCTACTTGCGTTTCGTTTGTGAATTATAACGCAAGTAAGTACTGCATTTATCATAGAATTTATTTGGAAACACCGTTTTACAGAGTGTCTCATACTAAACCGAACAACGTTATGTGCATGTAACTCTGGATCTGGAACCACAGGTTAGATTTTCATGCAAATTGCACATAATTCGGAAATTCCACATAATTCGGAAATTGCGACGGTTTGAATCTCTAAGCTCAAAATCGACGCTTTTCTTTAGTATGGAGAAAAATTTCGGTCTTAATTTTTCAAGATACCCAGTTCCACGCGTTTTCTATGCTGGCACTGGGGCAAATGCATGAGATACACATTTCCTAGCATTTGGCATTTTTTCATTACATGAGGCAAATTTTATTTTTGACCCTGTACAATAGTTTTTCTTGGCGCAAAGAAAAGAGGTACTTTAGGTCGTCAAGTCATAGCGCTATGACTTGACGACCTAACGTACCTCATTTTTTCTTTGTTTTCTACTTCATATCCGAGCAACCTGACATCCTAACGATAACGAGATAATCGTGAAAGCATTGA
Organism: Epsilonema sp. ZAB3_2; assembly: GCA_030247985.1. Taxonomy (NCBI): domain Eukaryota; kingdom Metazoa; phylum Nematoda; class Chromadorea; order Desmodorida; family Epsilonematidae; genus Epsilonema; species Epsilonema sp. ZAB3_2. The sequence goes on from JASAMW010007422.1 coordinate 5,803, forward strand.
CAGCAGCGTGTTATGGCGCCATTTCTTTATTCTACGGAGAGGCGCACTGTGTTGGTAGGGGCTTTTCGTTGACTCCTTCATCATTTGTCTCCTTTGCGCTTTTTTCTGTAGCCACTTTGTCACCGCGTGGCTGTCGTAACCGATAAGCTGTATAGTTTGAACCCAAAGATAAAGCAAGTAATATTTTCTTCCCGAAGTCATGAGGATATTCTACTAGCATCTAGCATGAGGCTGAAGAAAGTACCAGTCCCAGTTAGACAGACTATCGGATGAAAAAATAATTAAAATAAGCCATGAAGTCTTTCTTTTTTCCATAGGCTACTAGCTAGAAAAAGAGCTATTTTCTTGAAACAAGTTTCATACGCAATAATTTTGTGGTACTGTTTGGAGAAAATTACATAAAATAATTATTATGCTGTGTAGTCTAAGAAAGAGCTTTTTACTAGCTCTCCTGCTCAAGATTGCATGAATATTATCACGACATTTATCTATTGCTCAATAGGCTGACAAGGGGTCCTTGCGGCTTCAATCCTTTGCCGGGCTGCTCTTTTGCTTTTGAAGGGAAGGAAATACGATACGGGTATTTTTTGAATAAACAAGATCCACAGAAGGGTTAACAAAGACGGCCGATTGTGTCAAGCATTCACACCGAGATGCATAAACGAGTATTTCTATGTCCTGGGCCTGAAGCTAAGAGATGGCATTGCGAGTAAAAAGAAAGTCGTATTCGTCTCCATCCTGCTTGCTTGCGACTGTTGCTTCTACAATTATGTGAAGAAGAGTGATGACTTTTATCAGCTGCCAAGTAAAGGAAAGAGCTCGCTTCCAAATAAGATCTGACAGGAAAATGAACGTGCAATGGATGCGACAACTTTTCCGAAACCGCTGGATTTTGATTGCATGAGGCTGGAATATTTCGGCGTGCCATGATCAGCAGCAGCAGCAGCAAGTTATTCGTGATTCCGTTGCGGCAAAACTTCTGCTGGATGCTTTTCCTCTTCGGGTTCCTTCGATATCAGGGCTTTTGCAAAGGTAACATTCAGCTGTACGTACGGTACCTACCAGTGATGTCAGAGTAAAAATTTGAGTTACTTTACTCGAGTTACTCGGCTGATTTTGGACTGAGTTACTTTACTTTACTTTACTCAGTGCAAAATTCCCTTACCCGACTTTACTTTTACTCAGTCATACCGACAGGTTACTCGAGTAAATTTACCACTAGCCGAGTAAGTAAAAGTTTTACTCGAGTAAACTGTCCACATCCTCTCAGTACTTACCCGAGTAAATTTACTCGAGTAAACGCATGCATAAGCGTACTTTCAAGCGTAAAATGCTTAAACGAACGGCAAGCCGAAGAATCCAGGCGATCTGAATGACAAAAATTCACTGTAAATTTATGCTACTCTAACAGCATCTGATGCCCAATTGCATAGGAACGTCAAATTTTAACACGATGGATGATGTGGCAAGCCGTTATTGCAATTATTACAGGTCATGGTATGTGTAAATTTTACTCGAGTAACTCTCCCATTTATACTTTACTTTACTCGGTTGGGCTTTGAGCTGAGTAAATTTACTCAACTTTACTCAGAAGCCTACGCGGCTGAGTAATTTTACTTTACTTTACCCTTTCCAAAAATGTCCGAGTTGACATCACTGGTACCTACAGTACCAGCATTTGAGTCTAGTATAGTCGCTGTTGCATGATTTTGATTTTCATCTGGGGGAAGGTGTGAAGTTTCGGATTATTGCAGGTATCATGTGTTTATCCTGTTTGACGAAGCCTCCAAGCTACAGTAAGATGAATGCGACGGAGTTGGAGCGTGTACTGATCGAAGGCGATCTGCTATTGGATGTGCCCAGGGTGAAAACGTGTCGAAATACGCCTATTTCGGAACAGCCTGATTTCACTGGTGCTCACACTGTCTCCTGCAATAATCCCAGTGTCTGTATCAAATTGACGGGCACGTTCCGCGGTAAGCCCTTCGCCTTGCGTGACAAGAGCTCATGTACAGCGATTTGCCTCTGAATCGGATCAGCTCTATAGTCGATCCGTCGATCCAACGAACCAGAGAATGCGGAGATTTGCAAATGTCGCAGAAGGCAGCAGAATAGCAAAACTCTCCATGCATATTTTTCACAAAATAGTCTTCTCATTGGACCGAAAGGCTAGGGTCTTGTTTTGGCTTCAGGTCATCCATTTGTCTATCGAACCTGCTGGGAGCAAATGTGGCAGCATCCGCGTCCTTTTGATCCAACTCGGGTGGGCGTATGCTACCACTCCGGTGTGGATTTTATTCAGACAGATGACAACCATCTGTGTTTCTGCGCTTCCGACCTCTGCAACTCCGCCCGTCCAGCTACCACCATGCCCGCTCATCACATGCTGTTGGCCGTCACTGCAGCAATCTATACTCTTTATTGCAGTAAAACTTCAGCCGCCTATTGAAATGTGCAGGGCAGTGAGACGTGAGACAAGGATCAAAAGAAACACCTTGTTGAATGTGTTGGAAATTAGAGCAAATGTACGATGTACGATGTATGTTCAATCACTTGCACAAAAAGATGTGAGATTGCGTACCAGAGTAAACTGACAAAAGTCAACCAATAGCATGGGGAAAGTCGGCCACCTGAGCAGCTGGTCTCAGGAACCACTTGTTTGATTCAAAGCAAAGATACGTACGTACGGTTGCAATTCCGTATGATCGTACTTAGTAGGCCAGAACCGGCAAGCAAAGAGAAGTAGGACAGGAGCACGTGACGGACCCAGCAAGTCAAAATCATCTGACTGGGGCAGAGTGATGTGAGAAGACAGCCAATCCAAGCGCTGAATAACGCAGGATGCAGTGAAAGGCGCAGCTCTGTGCACACTTGCTTTGATTGCTTTCTTTGATTATTTATATACCGATAAAACAATCTATTGATAAAAACGTCGTGATTTGCCAAGTATACCTTGAACCGGCTTATTTTAGACGTACTTGGATTTGCGAAGTAGCGTTTATAGCACGGACTTCTAGAAAGCTTAGGCGGACAAAGGAGTCCACGAATTTATTTTTTTTGTGCGGACACTAGGTGTAATATCCAGAACGGAATGGCTATCTTTCAACACGCGGGAGTTCAAACTGGGGATCTTCTGAGTGAGATATCTCTGCACATGCTCCACAGAAAGAGAAGCGGTTTTTTGGAGAAGAAAGAAAAACGATTTCTGCATCATACTCTTCACTGATAATTGGTCTTGACAAATGTTCTTTGTATGCTTTTTAGCTCAGGAACGATGAAGCGCAAACAAACGAAGGTCAAAAAACTGTCCAGTGGATCATCCCAGTTGTGATTTTGTACCACACTATATTTTTGGGTGAATACCCCATGGGCTATACAAAATCAAGTGGTCTGATGGGGTTATGCAGTGTTTGGTTTATTATGAGATCCTGTATGTGTTTTAGGGCATAATTGAAGTTAAGACAGGGTTATTCTAGTACAAGACATGATCAGCTAGGCCTATAAGCATAGTAACTTGGTGTAAGAGTAGCTATAGCTAGCCTATGACCAGCTTACATCGGTAAGTTAAGGTACCCTACAGTACATGGATGGGGTTATACACCAGGGGGATATAATATGTTGGGGAAATACTCAGGGGGATATACACCCAAAATAGGGTATTCCTATTATCAATTACTGCTGTTTGCAACGATGATTTGTGACGTGTGTAACTGGTCCTTGTTCTATGCTGTTTTCCTTCATTCTCATACACAGTAAGTGCACTGCATGGTGAATAAGTGAGTGCACTGGATGTGAAAAAGTGGGCATCTGTTCAGGTATATAGCTTAGCCTTGATGTAAAATGTGGTAAAATTGAAGGAGATATTGTTTTCGAATGACAAGATACCTACCAAACCTAGTTGCATGCCAATTTTGTGCTATAGTACTCTGGAGTGTAAAAGCTGCCCTGTGTTCCACATGTTACGTATGTGCATGGACTTCTACCTGATGTCCAGTACCAAAATAGAGTGCTATGTCCGTGTACTTTCTAGATGTCTGTGTTTATAGCGTACGTATTAAAAAAAAATACATTTTACCTACTTCCCTGAGAGCGAATCAAACGCTTTTATTCGTATCGACCTATTGTTCCACTTCCGTCGCAGTGATGCAAAGCTATGTTTGTGTGCAGGAAGAAGCAGAAGCAGTGCAATGTTCAGTTCTGGCGGTAGTTCGAACGATCACACACAGTGGGCGTCGCCTGGTATAGAGCCTGCGTTCGTCGCCGGTGCACCTGACTCTGGATCCTCCGGGGAAATTCCCGGACTGAACTTGAGCGAATTTCTGCTGTCGGCCATTGCTCAGTGTGCCGCAAGCAGCAGTAACAGTGAGGAAGGCGTAACGTATGGCTAATTAATGACGATCATTTTGATTGCGCTGTAGTTATCGACAATATATTCGCTTCGTCGCATTCTTGTCTGAAAAAAACCATCAAAAAAAGCAAGAGCGCGCGTATATAAATTTTCTCCGCGGCTTTTTTATTTGTGAATTGTGAAGAGGAAATGAAGCTTGTGTGAATGTGATTATGATGCAAGACGAGCGCATTTTGTGTGAAAGTGGAAATGGAAGGTGTAGGGCGTGGTCTTCTACGAAAGGAAATGTGATTCTGTCGAGGGTGACGTGACAATGTCATACTATCGTGTCTTCGAATGGCTGGCACTAGCAATATGCAATCCGCTCTCGTTTTCTTGTAAACCCTCAGAAATGCGGTACGCGTCCTTCTCGATTCCGGGTGCAAACGCACGTTTATCTTGGACAAATTGGCTAACAGCTAAAGCTGAAATACGTACGCCCACAAATTCTGAATTTGATGTTCGTGACGCATGAAGCGTCCGGTGAAAGCGATGGCCCATGTGGTGTTCGGTGGACTTGGTCGGAAAAGATGGCCAGAAGCTTTCGATCGCGGCTTATGCAGTCCCCAACATTTCGGCTTTTCATATCTGATGTGGAGGAGGAGAGAGGCAGAGAGGTGACCGACCATTCCGTTAGAGAGGAAGGTGGCTAGAGTGGTATTTGCAAGGAAACACGCACTTAGGCAACAGACAGGAAGTACCATCGGAAATGGCGTACGTATCAATGTCCGCATTGTTATCTATACATACTGCTATCTATAATCGCCCTACACACCAAAATCCCCCACGTGGGCCGTCTGAATTACTTCCGCTCTTGCAAAAGTATCCGTTGGCCGATCCTGCACCGAATATTGTAGAGAAAGAGGCCGTTACTCTGTTCGGTAATGACTACTACGGTAAACTTTTGTGCACTGAAAAGAAAGTGCAGCTCGCCAAAAATTTCTTCTTGATTCACACTATTTTCAGCTACGTACCATCCGGTTTTGTTCCTCACACCGCCAAAAGCGGTGAGTGACGTGTACGCAGGACTCTGTTCTGTATGTTCGCTGCTTTCGAAGTGGACGATAGGTCAAAAGCGGAAGCTAAATCTGGCGAAATCAGCTTGTACGTCGACAGCGAACAGAGCGAGCTGTCCTCTTGGAACGCTTGTTGGCACTTGAAAGTAAACTGAGGACTTGAAAGAGAGGCGACGAAGATAAAAAGGTGTGGACCATGTTTCACGAAAAGTTGTGCATCAAAGAGGAAAAGCGCTACCGAGTTTCTTTTTCCATGAACGAACTTTCGAAAATCTGCCAGATATTTTGGCTTGAGCTTGGGTCGTTTACGGCGTTTATTAGCGCGATTGCAGGCAGATCCGAAGCTGCTGCAGGGAATCCAGAAAATTATCGACGACCAAATTGCGAAGGGCGTTATTGCACAGGCACCGGGGAAGGTATAAAGGCGGGGGCGGGGGCGGGGGCGGGATCCCGAAACTATGATGAAGGCGGGGGCGGGGGCGGGAAAGCGGGGGCGGGGGCGGGAATCGGGGGCGACAGGGACTGATGAAGGCGGGGGTCGGGGGCCGAACTATTGATGAAGGCGGGGGGCGGGGGCATGTGGACACTGATGAAGGCGGGGGGCGGGGGCCAATTGGACCTGATGAAGGCGGGGGCGGGGGCGGGGGCAGGATGATACATCACCCCATACAGAACACTGATGAAGGCGGGAGCGGGGGACAATTTCTCCTGAAGAAGGCGGGGGCGGGGCCTACCACTATAAAAAAGGACCAGAGATGAAGGCGGGGGCGGGGGCCCGACCACTATCAAACATGACCACTGATGATGGCGGGGGCGGGGGGCCAACCACTATCAAACATGACCAGTGATGAAGGCGGGGGCGGGGCCGACCACTATCAAGCATGACTACTGATGAAGGCGGGGGCGGGGGGCCGACCACTATCAAACATGACCACTGATGAAGGCGGGGGCCGACCACTATCAAACATGACCACTGATGAAGGCGGGGGCGGGGGGCCCGACCACAAACAAACATGACCACTGATGAAGGCGGGGGGGGGGGGGGGGCGGGGGGCCGACCACTATCAAAACATGACCACTGATGAAGGCGGGGGCGGGGGGCCGATCACTATCAAACATGACCACTGATGATGGTGGGGGCGGGGGGGGGGGGGGCAACCACTATCAAACATGACCAGTGATGAAGGCGGGGGCGGGGCCGACCACTATCAAACATGACCAGTGATGAAGGCGGGGGAGGGGGCCGACCACTATCAAACATGCCCAGTGATGAAGGCGGGGGCAAGGGCCATTACTATCAAACATGACCAGTGATGAAGGCGGGGGCGGGGCCGACCACTATCAAACATGACCAGAGATGAAGGCGGGGGGGGGGGGAGGGGGGCGGGGGGCCGACCACTATCAAACATGACTACTGATGATGGCGGGGGGGGGGGGGGGGGGGCCAACCAAAAAAAAAAATGACCACTGTGGAATGCGGGGGGGGGGGGCCGACCACTACCAGACTTGGCTACTGCACTCCTGTGTCCTGTCCGTTTTTCTTTGCGTATGTACATTACATTACGTACACCAAGTACGCACTTGTGCGTAAGGAATACTACGGACGTGCTAAATGCTTACGCCACATTACGTACTGTAATGTTTCGTGTATTGTCCCCCTCGAATATAGCCCCCTCTCGTATATAGCCCCCCCTAATCGGTGCCTTTCGTTATTTGTACTCGTATATAGCCCCATATCAGAGACTGCGAAAAACGACGAAAACGAAGGTTTTTACAGCTGAAAGCAGCGGTTTCGACGTGTTTCTAGCCATAGCAGTTGATGGCAAATCATTTGGGACAGTTTGGGATAGATTTTGGTTTTCACCCCACTTGACCACCCCATCAGACATGGCCGATCATAGCCCAAAATGATAATTTTTGCGCAAGAATAGCTTGTTTTATGCCACTTTAGCTTGAAACCATGCAAAATAAACCAAAAAAAACGAGTTCAGGAGGTCAAAAAACCTTACTTTGGTCACTAATGTAAAATGCCCTTTTATATAGCCCCCCTTTTGTATAGCCCCCTCTCGAATATAGCCCCCCTAATCGGGGCTTACCGATCATATAGCCCCAGGGGGCTATACACGAAACATTACAGTACGTTATGCTACATACCTACACAGCTCAGTACAGGACGGTACGGTACATTCCAAAAACAACACGCCATTTCAGGCTCGGTGACTTCTTTCTTTCAAGTATCAGCTTCAGTTTTGTCACGTAATACCTATTGATGGTGGTGCTACAAGGCCACATTATGTCCGTACATCATAAATCTTGGAGCTGAAACAAACGGAGCGACTGTACGGAACAAAGAAAAATATAGAATGACTCCAAACTCGACAATAAACATGACATAGGTACTGTACGTATTTTGCGCAGCACAGGCAAATGCCCAAAGAACTCTTGGTCACCAGTGTCGGATGATTTATTATTTTTGAGAGCTTAGAGAGGCGAGAGGCCGCCTTCATCAGTGGTCATGTTTGATAGTGGTCGGCCCCCCGCCCCCGCCTTCATCAGTGGTCATGTTTGATAGTGGTCGGCCCCCGCCCCGCCTTCATCAGTGATCATGTTTGATAGTGGTCGGCCCCCCGCCCCCGCCTTCATCAGTGGTCATGTTTGATAGTGGGCGGCCCCCGCCGCCGCCTTCATCACTGGTCATGTTTGATAGTGGTCGGCCCCCGCCGCCGCCTTCATCACTGGTCATGTTTGATATTGGTCGGCCCCCCGCCCCCGCCTTCATCAGTGGTCATGTTTGATAGTGGTCGGCCCCCGCCGCCGCCTTCATCACTGGTCATGTTTGATAGTGGTCGGCCCCCCGCCCCCGCCTTCATCAGTGGTCATGTTTGATAGCCGCCTTCACAGTGGTCATGTTTGATAGTGATCGGCCCCCCGCCCCCGCCTTCATCAGTGGTCATGTTTGATAGTGGTCGGCCCCCGCCCCCGCCGTCGTGAGTGGTCATGTTCGATAGTGGTCGGCCCCCCGCCCCCCCCCCCCCCCGCCTTCATCAGTGGTCATGTTTGATAGTGGTCGGCCCCCCGCCCCCGCCTTCATCAGTGGTCATGTTTGATAGTGGTCGGCCCCGCGCCCCCCCCGGCCTCAGTGTTCATGGTTGATAGGGGTGGGCCCCCGCGCCCGCCTGCAGCAGTGGTGATGTTTGATAGTGGTCGGCCCCCGCCCCCGCGTTCATCACGGGTCATGTTTGAGAGTGGTCGGCCCCCCGCCTCCGCCTTCATCAGTGGTCATGTTTGATAGTGGTCGGCCCCCACCCCCGCCTTCATCACTGGTCACGTTTGATATTGGTCGGCCCCCGCCCCCGCCTTCATCACTGGTCATGTTTGATAGTGGTCGGCCCCCGCCCCCGCCTTCATCAGGACCAATTGGCCCCCGCCCCCGCCTTCATCAGTGGTCAGTATGGGGTGCTGTAGCATCCTGCCCCCGCCCCCGCCCCCGCCTTCATCAGGTCCAATTGGCCCCCGCCCCCCGCCTTCATCAGTATCCACATGCCCCCGCCCCCCGCCTTCATCAATAGTTCGGCCCCCGACCCCCCGCCTTCATCAGTCCCTGTCGCCCCCGATTCCCGCCCCCGCCCCCGCTTTCCCGCCCCCGCCCCCGCCTTCATCATAGTTTCGGGATCCCGCCCCCGCCCCCGCCCCCGCCTTTATACCTTCCCAAACAGCGCAATCAAAATGATCGTCATTTATTAGCCATACGTGTAAGTGCCATGTTGCCGGGAGTGGTGGGGTCTGTGCAGCAAGGCGACGTGGACTATCGGGACAGTGCTAACGTCGTGCCAACTTCCGCGTCTTCTGATGCGTTTTGGATGAGTTCTGTGATGGGCATGGCAGAGTCGGACGTGCCCACCGTTTCTGCTACTGGCTCCATTGGCCCTTCAGCGACGAGCCAAGATTTGAACCCGAGAGCAACGATTCTACCGCCTGAGCCACCGGTGCGCCAGCCGCTTATACAGACGGAGTCGTGGAGGGGACGAGAGAGCTGGCGAAATGACGCAGCACCGGAGAACAGAGATCGGTAAAGTAGTCTATGTGGTCAGTTCGAGTCGAGTTTGCTACGCGATGCGCTGTTTACTTGCAATCAAATATGCATAGTGCGTACTGTACCGACGTGTGACTACATTGAGACACTTTTTTGCAGGATTTTGCCTCCCGTGAGAGACCAGTCGAGCGATCGTGCCATGATCTTGCCAGCGGACGCCTCAGCGTATTTGAGCAGCAGTGGAGCAACGCTAGACACGCCCCCTCCTCAGTTGCCGCCCTTTCGAGCGGATTTCAGTCGCGGAAAGCCCTTTGCTCCCAAACCCACTACTGGTATGAACAGAACGTCACCCAATCACTCTTCCAACCGACTGTCGTCCAATAAAGAATTTCTCCGCATCAACCTGAGAGGCGAAAAGGGAGACGACGGTGCGAAGAAAACTAGGAAGTCAAGATGGGAGCCTGCAGAAAGCGGAGAAAAGGAAAAGCAGAAGACGGATGACGCAACAACGACAACAACAGCGAGAAGTCAGAGCCAACCACCGAAAGAGACGACGACAGAAGGGAAAGAGAAGAAAGAAAGCTGGCAGCCAATGAAGAAGAAGGCTGCAGAAGCAGAAACACCTTCGCTTTCAGGCGACGCAAAGAAGGCAGGGAGCTCCTCGTGGAGAGAGATGAAGAAAACGACAGGAGAAGAAGAGAAAAGCAAGGAGGTGAAAGAGGAGGAGGAGGAGCTGCAACTAGAGCTGGAGTGGGAAGATAAGCTGGAAGCAGCTCTGTTGAAAGACCAGCAAGATGCAGAGGAAGAAGAGGAGGAGGAAAAAGAGAGGATCATCGGCAGCAACGGCGATTCACCTACTCGGAGTCGGACGGAAACCCGCTCCATCCTGGAGAAGTATGAAGCTCCTTCTTCTTCTTCTTCTTTGAGCAAGCAGGAGCAAGAAGAGCGTTCACTGTCCAGCATTCGTCCTTCTCTACGCTTCTCCAGTGGAAAGCGGCTGGTTGTGGCACTGTGGAAGCTGAGGATGAGAGAAGTTCGCTCGATGAGGGCGGATGAGAAACTGAGGAAGCTCTATGTGAACTCTCCCTTCGTCAGTCTGCAACGCCTACCGAAGGAGGAGCTGGAGAAGTACGAGGCGCCTCTGAGACAGCAAAAGGCGGAAGAGGAAGAAGGTCGCCGCATTCAACTGAGGAAAGTTCAGAAGGCCAGAAGAACAGGCGGCCGGCCTATAAAACATCAGGCTGGGAGGAAGGAAAGCAAAGAAGGAAGAAAGGAGTTTTGCCACGCGAGTGAGCCACCGGTGGAACCGAAGCCGTTAACGGAGAAGGAAAGGAAGCAGCAGAAGCTGCAGCAGCTGGCTGAGAAGAAGCAGAGGAAGCAACGACATTCGGAGATCCCGGAAGACCCGAAGTCGGAGGAGCAGGAGCCGTCTGTGAAGAGAGTGAAGAGAGAGGAGGCGGACGCTCCCCTGCCCGCGCATCTGAAAGTGCAGTCGCCCTGGCAGACCATGCCCAACTTCAAGATACAGAAAGTCGAGGAAAGAAAGAAGGTACTACACACACACACGGTACATATTTACCCGTACACTCTTGTGGCAATAATAACAGGAACAAGAAATGACAAATGGATGGAAGAGTGTTTTGTTCTTGATAATAGTAATATTTTAGCTATAGTACATGGTACGTACGTACACACCACGTGCTTTCTGTATGCGAGATAGTCTTTGTGTGTTTGAAGGAGGAAGAAGAACGTAGGCGCAAGCAAGAGGAAGAAGAGCGGAGGCAGCGGCAAAAAGAGGAGAAGCGACGCAGGGAGGAGGAGAGAAGGCGACAGGAAGCCCAGCGCGACAGCTTCTGGGCGAGCAAAGCCGAAACCTGGCGCGCCAACAGAGAACTAGGCCCGATCTGGGCCAGCGGCCTGCCGCCCGGACAAGCGGCAGTGATGCAGAAGGCAGAGGCCTGTTCCAGCTGGTCCACCTCCTCTGCCTCTGCCTCTCACCCTTGGAATGGGCCAGCGGGTCTGGTGAGAACGAGGACGCTCATCGACGTGGATATGCGGCAGAGAGAGGCGAAGCAGGCGCCGCCCAGACTGGCTCCTGCCGAGGAGCTGCAGACGTGCTTGGACGCCCCGCTGTCTCTCTCTGCCAAGGAGAAGAGCGCGTCCGCGGTCGGAGGGAAGAAGAAGGAGGGCCTGGAGAAGTACGTGAGTCCTCTGGAGCGCAGAGACGCGGAGTTGCAGCAGAAGCGACCTCTGTTGGACGATGGCTACAAGCGGGCTTTCCGGCCGAAGGTGGTGGAAGAAGGGCCGGCGCAGCGAAGGGCAGTGGAGGAGGGAGGGGAGGAGGATATGACGCTGATGACGCCCAAGTCCACCGATGCCACGCCGCACTCCGTCACAACGCCCGGCAGCGAGGCCGCCAGGAACTTCCATCTCCAAGTAAGCTTACACCTTTGCCGCCTGCCCCGTAGGTCATGTACCTAGAACGTACGTACGAGTTGGTGGAGACGACGCACCATTATCCCAGTCTATCCCGCAGTGCAATAGGTAGGACCATAACGGGCCTATATACAGTACGTGTACCCATGATATACTTGTACTATTCGCATGGGATGTAGGCAGGCAGAGCTTTTTAAGTGAAGGCTCATTCACATTAGCAACGTGGGCTTTACGTATGTACGCTGTTCGTGTACAGTACGTGGCTGGCCTGGGAAAGTGGCGTACACAACGACATGAACACGCTGCAACGGCGTATTTTCTTTTTTTGTGAATGTGCTAGTGTTTTGATGAGCAATGCGCGGGCGGCGTTTTAGGCAGCAGTAGCGGCTTCATCGGCTGCAGCCCAGCAGCAGCTGCAGCAGCGACGTCGTGGTGGTCTGTTGGACGATGGTCAGAGTGCCGCTGTGGGGACGCCGGGCGAGAAGATCACGGATCCTTCTGTCTTCGTCGAGTCCTTAAGCGACGACGAGGAGCCAGAGGAGCAGAAGAAGAGCAAAGACGCCTTCGATTTCGCCGCGGATTATCTGTTGGCGGCTGGCGGCAAGCGATTGGAGGATATACCAGTAGCAGAGGGAGGAGGAGGAGGGAAACAGACGACCACTGCGACTTCTGCTTCTGCCTCAGTGAATACGGATGAGGACGAGGTGCAGTTGGTGACGACAGCCTTAACGCTCATCAAGCAATACGGGCTGACGGTGGAAGATATCCTGAATCAGACGCAGAGAGCCAAAGAAGTGATCGCCAGTCTGCAGAGCGGAGCCAGAGTCGCCGAGCTCAAGGCCGTCTTGGGCTCTGCAGCTGCAGGTACTATCTGTGATTCTAGAGTATGTGCCGGGGTATGGTTGTTCTTGTTGTTACCAAATACTGGTGCACGTGTACGTCGTACGTATGTACGTCCGTACACAGACACACATTGTCGTGGACAGTGGAAAGTCTTCATAAGTGGGTAGGGTGTGTGTGCTGTGCTCAGTACTGTACGCAACGCATGATACACGCGTACCAGCGTACATAGTAGAGAGAAAGAGAGCACTGCGGACGTACAGTACATAGGAGGCATCGTGCGTACGTACGTGCGCGGTGTCATGCAGATGTGTTTTCGTTGTGTGATCGTAGGTGTTGGCGTGTTGCAGGCATGCAAGCGCAACGTAGTGCAGCCTCGGCAGATATGGAGCTGGACGAAAGCGTGGCGTCCAGCTCTGGGCAGCAGCAGCAGCGCAGAGGCCTACTGCCCTCTCCGTCCTCCGTCTCTACCGTGCCACAGGGAGGAGGAGGGGGGCAGCAACGGAGTAGGACGGCGCTGCTCAATCCGCCCCACAAGTCCGTCTCTCCCCCCGTCTTCGGCGGCGTGGCTCCCGGCACTCCGGCGCCGAGAAAGGCCCCACTCATCAGCACCCCTCCGCCGCCACCGCCTCCTCATCTGTCAAATAGACCGGTACTGTTGTCCGGACCGCCTTTGCCCTTGCAGCAGCAGTTGGCAGCAGACGCTCCATCCGCGTCTGGCAGGAAGACGCTGATTCCCGGAGTGCCGCAGTCCTCCACTCAGGAACTCTACGACCCCTCTCAGCCGACGGAGCTGGAGGAGGATGGGGCCAGAGCCAAGGAAGAACTACTACTGCTACTACCGTCTGCATCTACTCCAACTCCGGTCCCACCTCCTGCGGTAGTCAGCGGAATTGTAGAAGGTATGCATGCACACGATCCATCTCTGTATTTAGTGTGACTCATTATGCCAATTTGTTGCAACAAGTAAATTTTGGTGACGGTAAGTAAATAGTGATGCTTGTTGCTGTATAGCTCCAAGTGGCAATCTTGCTGCTACGACGAGCGATGTGCCAACTGCAGGGATGTCGGATGGAGGAGGAGGAGATGCGAGGCCTCCGTACAGTCCGCAACAGCTGCTATCCATATTGGAGCTTCTTCTGGAAGATCGCAATAGCTCACTGCATCAAGACGAGGTGAAGATGCGAAAAGCCCTGGCTCTCATTCCCGAGCTGCAGAAAATGACCCAGATGGACCCGAGCACCCTCAACACAGAAATCATCGTCGCAATCATTGAATTTGTACTAGATGCCGTCAACACAACTGTGAAAACTTGATGTGCGAGAAGAAAGGGTTGAACTTTGGCTTTGTGCAATTGTATACGACGTATGTAGGTGCGTTGCGTACGTACTATGTAATGTACACGGCCTACAAAATTGATACCTGCATGCTACATATACAATGAGCACTTCCGAGATATTACTGTAACAGACGATGTTCGCGTGATTGTGTCTTTGAGCATGTGATGTCATAGTATTGTATTGCATTGCAGAAGAGGCGATTGGTGTGTTAGGGTGGCAGGTAATAGTGTCAGCGTTATTGATGGTGCAATTGCAAAGTAAATGTTTCTTATTTCTGTTATTGAATCCTTCATGGGGAATGGTTGCAATCCGTCCGGTACTATATCATTGTTGCGTTGATAAATGTGTGTTACTGTATAGGCTATATGACTACTTTTTCCAGGGAGTCTGGCCTGGCTACTAGTGGAGGCGAAATGGCAGAACTGAAGAAAGTAGTGCGGTCAGAAGACGAACTGGGAAAGAAGTGGGACCGTTGTCTAGCGGACACCATTCTCAAAACAGGTGGGTACCACGTAGTTGTGTTGTGTACCAATTGTGAGTAGAACCAGGAGTAATATAAAAGGGGGAGTGACAAGCGGCCGCTTCCATACAAAGGGCTGATTTTCACACGCAAAGTTCGAAGCATTCCAGCGGTCGTAGAGAAGTAAAACTGGCACCATTGAATGCGTCGATTCCTCTTCTTTCCAATGGTGTCAGCTTCGTTGAGGTCCGAAGACATCGCCAGATCTGGCGATACCCATCCAGAGCATTCCCCGAGAAAAAATTGAGGTTCAAAAGTACCCTCTACTTCCCGCTAAAAATAAAATGGAAGGAGTCCTCGGACCTCAACGAAGCTGACACCATTGGAAAGAAGAAGAATCGGCGCATTCACTGGTGCCAGTTTTGTTTCTCTACGACCGCTGGAATGCTTCGAACTTTGCGTGTGAAAATCAGCCGTTTGTATGGAAGCGGCCGTTTGTCACTCCCCCTTTTATATTACTCCTGGTAGAACGTAAATAAATAGGTACACTATCAAGATATGCCTGGCCCGGTCTTTGCATTTTGCAGGTGGTGGTTTAGCGGTTGGTGTTATCCTCTCAGTCGTTTTATTCAAAAGTAAGTGCAATACGCATGCTTTATTCGCGAAGATAACATTCGCCCGTATGTGTGGCAGTACTGTTGCTATTGCAGGGAGATTATGGCCTGTACATATGGGTACTGGCTTTGGCTTGGGTCTGGGCTACGGTAGCTGTCAGCAGGACATCCAAAAACCCTATCTTTTGCATGGGAAAAAGGTAAAGGTGATGCCAGGCGAGAGTTTAAACCCGGGCGGAGAGAATTATGTGGTGATCGTCGACAAATCAAAGCAGGACCCATAAATAGTAAAAACACAAAGATGTCGTTGTCACTGCCTACAGACTCTTTGCAGTATGTAGAACAATATCTTCGACTGTTATGTCTGTTTGGTCTATTAGTGGTCAAAGCGAAGAACAACAGTAACTTCCGCTTTGCCAATGTAGTGGTATGTATGTACATAGGAATTTAGTGGTTGGTTACTGAACTTGAATGTGCGATTGATGCTGTAGCATGGATATACGTACGTATGTCAAGTAGCAATGGCGTACTTTCTTTTACTCTGCTCTGCACTCAAGTTATTCATATTGATTTAGTCCAAGATTTTGAGCTATTGGTGCTGTTCATCGGAACGAATAGGTAGGCAACATGACATCAGCATTATCCTACGTACCACGCTGTGCAAGCTACACCAGAGAAAACAATGCATAAATAACAGAAGAAACGAATAAAGAAGTAGTGCACAACCCGAAATAAGGCAAAAATGAGACTCGTAACCTATTTTGCAGCAAGAAAAAGCACGTGCACACCACTCATAAAAAATGTCGTAACATTCGAAACGAAAGGACCTTTGATCTTTCCTTCTCTTCTCTGCTGTGTGCAATGACAACTAGTGGAATGTCTAATTCCTACCATAGAGAGACACAGTGTACACGCACTCACAGTTCAAGTCGTGTGTGGCAAACAACAGGAAATGGAAAATCCTACTTGCAAGCACCCTATCACTTATCTACAGTACTCTATTCTAGCGGGTGTAGCCTACTATCTCCTTCCAAAAATATTGATTCCTATCTTGCTCAGGTAGTAGTGCAGTGTTTCAGGCAGCCATATGGATAGTTCATTCAGTGTGAGCCTGCCGTATGAGTAAAGCAGCTTAGCAGGTGCGGCAGGATCCATGGTGGATGTGAGAGAATCAGCGAGGAAGTAGGGCAGGGAGGCAGGCACGAAGCCTCGCGCATAGCACAGGAACCACGTGTCCTCATTGGTCTCCAGCAGAAACGTTTCCGCCATATACTGCTTGAAATGTTCTCCTTCAAAGTAAAGCGGATTGAAAACGTCAACATGTTCGAAGTACACCATATGGCATACTCATAATAGGCTGTAAATTTCCCGGCAAACGCTCGACGTGTCCGTGTATGCTACACACGTGGTGAGTAACCTCACGGTGAATTCACGGGCTTCCTTATACTTCATCATATACAGTGAATTCACCGGGAGTTTCCTCGCTAAAATACGCTTGGCGTGGACGCACGTTGCTTATTTGGGCAATGCAACAAAAAGGAAGGGAAAGCAGAGAAAGTTACCCGGTCCGTAGTTTTCTTTCTGAGCAAAGTGTGCAGTGTCTTTGATTCTCTGTACGCTGCCAGTCAGAACAGAGCACGATTCGTTCAGCCAGTGCATCCCTGTAATATGCCCACTGTTCGTTCGTAACCGCGTTAGTTTCGGGAGGTATGTGCACTTGGCAGCGCAGAACACGTCGAACTCAGTTCGAAGCACCCTGCTCCCACTTTTCAGTATTATTATGGAGCAGAGTGGACGAACTAAGAAATTCGGCGATGAGAGAAGCGCTGAGCTTTTACAGCGGAGACCACATCCTGCTATACATATTTTCTGCTGGGTCATGCATTGTCGATGTACTGCCAAAAGGCACTTACCTGTATGACCGGAACCGCGTAGAGGTGTTCCCATGATCAGAAGATACTCTGTAAAAGCACCGAACAGAAACGTCACCCGAGTTTTCAATCCGCCCAAAGATAAAGTCACCCAGCGGATATCCTCATCAGGAACAATATGATTTTGATAGGAACGCCTCAATTCAGCTGTAATCTTGTACAAGCACTGGTTGGGATGCTGGCCTAAAACCATCAGAGCAAACTTCCACCAAGAGCATATCAAATTAGTAAATAAGCTACTACAGGCGTACAAACAGGCTGTTTCATATGATATGTCACCTATAAAAGTGCTTATAACTTCCGTATTAAGAGAGCCATTTCAACCAGGTTTTTTTTATTAGAAACTTGAAAATATGCCTGACAAGCATGCAAAATTTCATTGACGTACATGCACTATTAACGAAGAAACAAGCGACGCCTTTTCAGGTCCTATTTTTCGACGTCTCCGCCTCCGTTCTCCAGCACCTGTGCAGCCATCTTCAAAACTCTGGAAAGACTCCATTTCAAGCATGTTCATAGGGATGGCGGCAATGTATCCTTTATGTTTTGGCATTGTATACTCCAGAAGATCCGAATGGATGCTTGAATGGAGCGGAACAGCTCACCTCTTTCCATGTGGACTTCAAAAATCGAGCGCTTTTCACGCCACTGCCAATTTTGACCCCAATGTTTGAGGCTTCATAATTCCCATCGTAGTTGAGACCCATTAATCCATTATAGAGTGTGACCCATCAATGAAATTTTGCGGCATATTTTCAAGTTTCTAATTAAAAAACCTGGTTGAAATGTCTCTCTTAATACGGGAGTTATTAGCACTTTTATAGGTGACATATCATATGAAACAGCCTGTACATACAACATAACATACCCATGTATCTTTCTCCGATTCTTCTGATTTCCCTGGGAGACAGTCGGAAGCTGACGTTGGATATTTTGTAATGGATTACACTCAACATTAGACTGAGGAAAATAAAATTACGGAATAGGGTGATGAAGTAACGAGCCATAATGTCACCTACCCCCTTCCAGCTTCCTCAACCCTGAATCCTGAATGAAACGTCGGGATATGGGCTTTCACGTCTGTGGCTTTCGCTTTGCTTATACAACCAAACCACCGTCTCCGTCTGCTCCGCCTCAGCTTATTTCGACAGCGACATGTTCAGTACTAGACAAAGTTTGCAAAACGTGCATAAGTATGGACAGTTCATGTCCGATTGATATGAAAAAAGTCATTCTTGTTTTACTCGATCGGACAGACCAGTTGCTTGTTCTCTTCTCTTCTCGTATCAGGAAGATGCTTTGTTCATCTTGTCCGGATCGCCCAGCGATGGACCAGCTAGCCTTTTGCTTCTTTTGCCTGAAGGCCCCAATAATAAGCTTCAAATGCCCGACTTGTTTAAAATGCGATGTCAGGTAGTATTGAGAATTGCGTGGACAGGGGGGGTAATTTTCAGTTTTCTGCTGATGACGTGAGCTGATAGCCCAACTGATTTTACGTATTTTACAAAAAGACCGGGTCGAAAATTCGCACCCAGTCCTGAGATATAAGGCCTCAAAGTTGACCACAATTTGACGTTAATTTTTCACTTTTTCACCCTAAAATGGGGGTAAATAGCCCCACAGTGGGGCTTTGGGGCTATAAATTTGCACACACATAGACCCTATGGGGGTACATGTTCAGACAAATTTTGACCCTCCAGCCCTCTTGGTTCAGGAGTTAAAGCTGTTTTTGCTGAAAATCCGAAAATTGCAAGTTTTTCATAATTTTCAAAATTTTGAGAGAGTTAGTCCGTGTGCCCGCTGTTTTATTTCTGAATCTTGTAGAGCAGAAAATTTGCTACAAGATAGGCTACATTTGAAAAGAAAGTCACCAATGGGAAATTTTCACAGCAAGGCCTCAAAGAGTGGCAAGTAAGGGTTTTAAGAGTGTGCGTTTTCCCCATTTTTCAAGCTAACTCAACAATATCACGGATACTCTCTCCTCAAAAGTAGCCTATCTTATGTAAAATTTGATGAAGATTTAGAAAAAAATATTTTTGCCCCCAAAAAAGTTAACCCTACCCCAAAAATGTTCAAAAATTGTCAATCAATTACATCTTTTGTAAGATTATATGCTAGGGGTTAACTTTTTTGGGGGCAAAAATACTTTTTTCTAAATCTTCATCAAATTTTACATAAGATAGGCTACTTTTGAGGAGAGAGTTTCCGTGATATTGTTGAGTTAGCTTGAAAAATGGGGAAAACGCACACTCTAAAAACCCTTACTTGCCACTCTTTGAGGCCTTGCTGTGAAAATTTCCCATTGGTGACTTTCTTTTCAAATGTAGCCTATCTTGTAGCAAATTTTCTGCTCTACAAGATTCAGAAATAAAACAGCGGGCACACGGACTAACTCTCTCAAAATTTTGAAAATTATGGAAAAATTCCAATTTTCGGATTTTCAGCAAAAACAGCTTTAACTCCTGAACCAAGAGGGCTGGAGGGCTCAAAATTTGTCTGACCATGTACCCCCATAGGGTCTATGTGTGTGCAAATTTATAGCCCCAAAGCCCCACTGTGGGGCTATTTACCCCCATTTTAGGGTGAAAAAGTGAAAAATTAAAGGGGTTCGCCGTGGCGAAATCCAGCAGGTAAGGCTGCTATGCTGGGGTGATAGGGCAAGTTCTAAGCTTTCATTTGATGTATATATTGTATGTTCGAAAATCGCTGGTTGCGCTGTTACAAGCTGTTGAAATTTCTGTTTAGTACAGGTCCAGTTCAGGGGCCAATTTTCGAGGTTTTTGGCTTGTATCTCTGGCGGGACGGCAGGTAGCCATGAGATCTGCACATGAACAGGCGTGGTTTCCGCCGACCTATCTCATGGTACCTTGCTTTTCAGATTCTCTTTATAATTGATGAAGTTATAAGCAAAATGCTTCGAATTTTAGTGCTGTCCACAACGGAGTGGACACCACTAAAATTCGAAGCATTTTGCTTATAACTTCATCAATTCTCGCTAAAAATGGAAAAGCAAGGTACCATGAGATAGGTCGGCGGAAACCACGCCTGTTCATGTGCAGATCTCATGGCTACCTGCCGTCCCGCCAGAGATACAAGCCAAAAACCTCGAAAATTGGCCCCTGAACTGGACCTGTACTAAACGGAAACTTCAACAGCTTGTAACAGCGCAACCAGCGATTTTCGAACATACAATATATACATCAAATGAAAGCTTTGAACTTGCTCTATCACCCCAGCATAGCAGCCTTACCTGCTGGATTTCGCCACGGCGAACCCCTTTAAGGTCAAATTGTGGTCAACTTTGAGGCATTATATCTCAGGACTGGGTGCGAATTTTCGACCTGGTCTTTTTGTAAAATACGTAAAATCAGTTGGGCTATCAGCTCACGTCATCAGCAGAAAACTGAAAATTACCCCCCTGTCCGCGGTACTGTACAGCAATACTGAATCCTTCCAGACATCGCGTTTTAATTGGAATGGCAGGAGGCCAAGGACAAGCTCGACCTCCAACTCATTGTCCAAAATGTCGAACCGTGTGGCTCTCTTCTCGTTTCCTTGACGTCCCTGTCCCAACGACTTCTAGCATGTGTAAGAAATGCGAAACTCCCGTGGTGATCGGAAGACCCTGCATGTGGTGCGGAATCTATCCCTCTCTCTATTGAAGCGAAATGTCAAATGTCCATATGTGAGATGTGAGATAAATAATTCAGAAGCAACGTGTTCATGGCCGGTTCGTGAATGCGCTTTCCTTTCAATGAAAGATAAACGGAAATTTTGGGTTCGGTTGTAATCTGCCCACCTTCTTTTTGAGGGGTACGGTAGATCATAAAGGTGTCCATGAAGTATGGACATCTAAATAATAACACAGGCCCCACTTTTCTCCACGCACGTGGTTTGTTTATTGTGTGAGAAGTTGGTTGGGCTCTTTGTTGGATTTACAGCGTGGAGGCAGAAATAGAGGAGCAGCTTCAGCGAGAAGGATGGATCTGGCTGAGAAGTGAAGCGAAGAAGGAAAGGCCACGAAAGGTCTTTTCGCTGGAACAGCAGCAAGGAGAAATTATTTTTATGTTTTTCTTTTTTCAGATTTCGTCAGTTGGTTGAGTTTATCCGGATAAATATTAGATTGCTACAAATTATCTGCCTGCGTGATTCTCTCCAAAGAGGAACATTATCTGTTTCGGAGAAGGCGATAATATTCGAAGAAACGAACTTCTTCCAAGGGTGCAGCGTGAAATCATGCGATATCAGCGGTTCTTGTCGGGCGTGCGACGACTACGGCACCTGAGCTTATTCTGGCTGCTGCTCTTATTGCTCTTGAACTGTCGGACTGCTCATTCTTTGAATGCGGAAGAGGCCAGGCTGAAGCGACAAGCGCAGCAAATGCACGCACCTGTACAGCCGGCTGCACGCGATATGAACCATCCAGACCAAGGGCCTGCCGCTCAACATATCGAAAACCAGCAACAACAGCACTTCGGTATGCAATTTTGGGAAGAATAAATTCCGACTGACGTAGTGTACAGTACGTCACCAATAAGCGACGGGCTGTTGCCGAAGAGGCTTTTTCCGACCCTTGTGATGTTGAATGTTGTAGGTCAGCAACAGCAGCAAGCAGCGGGTCTTAATCAGCAAGGGCAGCATGTTGGTCAGAACGCGAATCAACAGCAGCAGCAGCAACAATTCCATCAGCAGCAGCAGCAGCAGTTTGGCCAACAGCACCACGGTGGCTATCAGCAGCAGCAGCAGCAGGTGCCTGCGGGGGGCTACGAGCACATTGCGCAGTATCCGGCGTGCGCGGCGGACGTGCAGCGCTACTGTGTGGCGATGAAGAAGGTGCGTTCGGACAACGACATCGCCGTCCTGGAGTGTCTGCAGGATCTGGGGGAGGACGAGGTGGAGGTGTTGTCCATGGAGTGCGAGCATCTGGTCTGGGAGTTCAAGCGCAACTTCACGCAGGACGCGCGCTTCCACCAGGCCGCCATGCAGTTCTGTCAGCAGGTACCTACCTACACATACGTACTTTTGGCTGCTTCTTGACTCTGTATTCTGAGCAGTGTGGTGGGTCGACTCGGACTGAAAGAATGCGGACTCTTCTGAAATCGCGAAAAGGGTTCTCCCGCAACATAATGCCACAGAGAGTAACCGGCCAGTTTACTCGTAGCGAGCTCGTCGGTCGTGAGTGGTGAAGCATAGGTGCCGACGAATAGGGTTCGTTGGTCGGTTCGCGGTCACTTCGTTGCGGACATTTCGTTGCGGACTTTTCGTTGCCGCGGTCACTTTCTTTGCGAGAACTTTCGTTGCGGTCACTTCGTTGCGGTTTTTTTCGTTACGGACATTTCGTTACGAAAGTACTCGCAACGAAATACCTAACCAGAGGATGGCCGCAACGAAATGTCCGCAACGAAAAAAAACCGCAACAAAGTGACCGCAACGAAAGTTCTCGCAACGAAGTGATCACCGCCAACGAAGTGACCGCAACGAAGTGACCGGCAACTAAGTGACCGTATCCCCGTTCGTCGGCTCCTACGCCTCAACGCGCAAGATTACGAGCTCGAGTGGCCGATGGTGTGTGTGATGTGTGCAGGAGATGCAGGAGCACGCGCAGGAGTGTCAGACGGACGCCAACGCCCTGCCCGGCCACTTCCTCAGCTGCCTGCTGGACTTCAAGGAGAGCATGAGCAGCAGCGGGCAGTGTCGCGGCTTCCTCACGCGCGTGGAGCGCATCGCCTTCACCGACTTCCGCCTCATCGGCCCCTTCGTCACCCACTGCGCCGCCGACGTACAGAAGTTCCAGTGCGGCAGTCTCCAGCTCAGCAAGGACTACAACGCCAAAGATCGCACCCATCACTCCCAAGGCTCCACCCTACAGTGCCTCATCGAAAAGGTCTGCTCTCTTTAGTCAAGCATGATGTGTACTGGGTACATATGTACATGGATGTACTGAGTATGATATATCTTATGAAAGAAGACGTTGGTATGGTGTAGGTGGTGGAGCTGACGAAGCAGGAAGGACGCGATCCTCAGGCTGGTCCGACTCCTCATCTGGCAGTGGAATGCAGACACGAGGTTCTTCGACTGGCTGAACTGCAGTCGGACGACTTCCACTTGGACAGGCCGCTGTATTTCGCCTGCAGACACGATAGAGAACGATTCTGTCAGGATATACAGGCGGGAGGTGGACGCATATTCGAGTGCCTGCTCAAACACAAGGACGAAGCGGAGCTCAGCGCAGACGTAAGAAGCCACCTTCTTGTCGTCCAACAGCAGATGACTTGAATGTATGCATGCTGTACTTGCGCTAATGGACACGAGTGAAGCCTACGCCCTGCCCTGTTGTCCTTACTCGATGACCAAACATCCATTTCTCTCTCGTTCTTTCCATATCTGTTCGGTCTGTGTGTGTGAACCTGCCTTGGCGTTTGGGTGTTGTAGTGTCGCGAGAAGCTGATAATTCGATCGCAACTGATCGGCAAGGACTACAAGATTGCGCACACGTTCGATCAGGCGTGTAGGCCGGAGGTGGAGAAGCACAGTTGCACGCCGATGAGCGGCAAGGACGCGCACGAGTACCAGATCAGCTTTGTCATCCTCTGTCTCGAGAACGTCGCCCACTCCAGCACGCCCATCAGCGCTCAATGCACCCAACAGATGCAGGAGTATCGCCAGTTCATGATGTCCGACTACAGGTAGGCTACTTACTTACGCACGCACGCACACAAGATTTGAATATTTATTAAGAGTTTTTGGGATCGCACTCGGCGACTGGCATTTTGTATGCATGCATGTATTTTAGGTTTTTTTGTTGCAGGATGTCTCCTGAGATAGTATTGACGTGTGACAGCGATATCAAGAAGCATTGTGGCGGCCAGATAGAAGGCGGTGGACTAACGATCCATTGTCTGATGGGCGTACAAGCAGGGACGCAGGGAAAGGGCAAGGAGCTGGAAGCCGAGTGCAACCAGGCTGTCAGGAACCTCATCAAGGTATGCGCCTCGTTGCCCTACTGTTTCTTTTCCTCCAGACATTTCTAATTTGTTCGCACCGTTTGCTTGGCATTTGGCTGGCGTCCCTTCCTTCTCTTAGAGAGTAAATAAATACTTGCGGTTTTGGTTGTACGTACATGTGTATGTTTTCCTACGTATGTTTCATTGTTTGAAGAACCATCATGCGATAGACAGTGTGTTTATATTTTCTCCTTGGTGAGTAGCCGGCAGGGACTGGTTTTCTATCCGCCATGCGCAGTGCGTAGTTTGCCTGTAGAAATTGAACAGAGATCAAGTGATGTACTGTTGGACATAAACAGTATATTGGCGGGTGGGAGGGGAATTTTCTGCCACGTGTAACTTTCTACGTTTTGTTTTGCGCACGCATCCGCAGTACTGTCAAAATAACGAATAGGGCTAGGGGAATTTTGGGAATGCTATTATCAACTCTGAAAGCGATGATCAATCTTTTTTACCTTGAAATCCTCTTGAATGGTTACCAGCGTACGCTTTATCAGCGTACAGTACGTATGCACCTGTACAGTGCGTACATACATACGGTGCAAACGATGTTCGTACTTGCATTCACACACCGCGGTAATGAATGACTGGTATAGGTCCAGTTATTGATGAAAGCGCAAGGGCATACGTTGCTTTTATTGGTGAGCGAATGCCAAATGCGCTGTTCTTCAGTTTACACGTGTCCGTGTGGTGTCAGCTAGACAGCCAAATAAGGGATCATTAGTGTACTGAATGCACAAGCAATATTCAGAAAAGCGAAGCGATGCTTTTAGCTTCTAATCTTGAGCAGAAGAAAAGGGGCCGTATGTATGCATCACTACGGTCATGGATTTATTAGCCGTACTCACACGCATGTTACGAGGTGTTGATAATAATTTATCGTTTTGTTCTCAGGAGACTATTTTTGTACGCCACATATAGAGCGGCAAGCCCTCAAGAGGAGTATGATGTACATAAGCGATAAGTATTATATGTACGTTGAAACCTATGGGCGTTGCACCCAATTATGCTAATTGGTAGAAATGAACATGTATGTACGAACGTTTTCTTGTACTGTAGAAATTGTGCGAGATATTATGTCCATTATTTGCGCACGCTACAATATTACATGCTTGCTCCAGCAATGGCTCAAGCCTTCAGGTATGATCGCTCCGTCCAGGGAAAGAAAGCGGAGCTTTTCTGAAGTCGTGTGAGATAGGGAGGGCATGTCCATGGATGTACTACCTTTGTGTCAGTTCACGCATGCCTTCCACAGGCATCTGTGGAAATCTGCGCGTTCTGACAGTTGGTTGCCTAGAGCACTGTTGCCTTTTTGCTTGGTTGCAGACGGCGGATCCGGGGTCTGACTACCGGGTGGACCAGGCGCTGTACCGGTCGTGCGGGAAGCTGATCGACGGTCGGTGTCGGACGGCGGCGGCCAGCTCCTCCGACATGCTGTCGTGTCTGATGGAGCAGGTGGAGGGCGGGGAGATGACGGAGGAGTGCGAGAACCGGCTGCTGGAGGTGCAGTACTTCCTGGCGCGCGACTTCTCCCTCGATCCCGCCCTCTACCAGGCCTGTCACCAGGACGCCGCCCAGCACTGCCACGCCCCCGCCCAATGGCACCAGCAGCCCACTCTCCAGAACCAGCCGGAACTCGGACCCCAGATCCTAGCCTGTCTCTACAGGAACGCCTACGGAGATGAGGACGTACAGGTACCTACTATACCAACTCTTCGTGCGCTGGCTGAGCTATGGAGAACTAGGCGTTTCTTATCAATCACTCTCCTATCTCTTTCGTCTAGCGGTTACGTAATTCGTAGTAGCTCAGCCTCTGCATGGGTGTACTGTGCAGTTGTGTAGTTTTGCCTATTCAGTTCCTGTTCACGTTCGGTATGTGGCTATTGTATGCCTATGCGGCTCTTTGCAGTTGTCTCACGCGTGTAGCAAGGAAGTGATTCGGGTGTTGCACGATCGGGCCGTTTCCGTGCATCTGTTGCCGGAGATCGAGACTGCCTGTAGGACGGCGCTGGCTGAGAAATGCAGCAGTGACACCAAGCCCGGAGCCGAGCTCAAGTGTCTACAGGTATTCGTATACATTAGATTACTTGCCCTCCTGCATTCCGTGCTTTAGTCTATTATTACTTTATTCGTTTGCCTCACGCTTTACTGTAGTCATGTTTGTATAGGCTTACCTGTAGTAGGCTCGACTTCCTAGAAGTGAAGCTATACGCTGTCGCTTGTTGATAAGTCAGTGGATTGTGTGGTTATAGGAGCACATGCTGGATGAGCAGTTTGCGGCGGCCAATAAGGACTGTGTGGAGAAGCTGGAGAAGCTGACGGAGCATGAAGGACAGGACACGCGGCTGAATCGCGCGCTCACACGCGCCTGCAGACCTGTCATAGAAGCGCACTGCCAGGTGGCACTTAGTATCTATGTACTGTATGCTTTTGTACATATCAGCTGGAACCCCTGGCATCCTCGATTCTGGTAGACATTGTGATTGATTGCAGGAGCTGATAAATGAGGAGATAGACCACGGTGACGTCATGGACTGTCTGCAGAGGAATAAGGGTGTCCCAGAGATGACTGGAAAGTGCCGCTTCCTACGTTCAGTTCTACACGTTGGTAAGCACCACGATAGTACTTTGTACACACATGCGGTGCCGCTTTGTTCTGAACTTCCGTTCTTACAACACCATACCATACCGTCATTTTTTTGAGAACGTACGAACTACTGCAGTAGGTATGCACGGTTGTTGTCGAAGTAGTCGCTAGTATCGTTGTACGTGTGGTACCGAGCAGGTATGAATGAAAGACTACAAGTTTGGTTACAAGTTCAAGAAGATGTGTGCGGACGATATCAAGGATCACTGCGCTCACATATCAACGCGTGACAAGTGCGTACGTGCGCTCATACTAGTACCTCAATGCAGTGCAAGGATGCTTTGCTTATGCTGTTGTGTGGATGTTTTGTAGGACGGAAATAATGCGCTGTTTGGCTGGAGTGATGGTTCATCACCAGGTTTTGGGCACTACCGAAGGCCTCAGAAAAGAGTGCTGGCGTGTGTCTTGCGTGCACGATTTTCTTACCATGGAAAATGCCGATCACGTCGAAATCAAAAACGTTAGAACTTAGTCCGACTTTTTTGCAACTTTTCGTTGTGAGTTTGCGACCATTACATCTGGGGAGGGGGGGGGGGGATACTGCACTGAATTGAGTTGCGTTTGCGTCTGCTTTGTTGTTGATCACGCGCTAGATAGAGTAGTTGTTCGACTAACCGATGTCCGATGGTACTACCCGTGGTACCCATACTACCACTCTGTTGGCTGGTCTATAACACGGAGACGGAACTATATTTTTGGTTTTTGTTGTAGGAAAAGGGCGAAGACATCGATGTCGGCTTTTGGAAGACGTGCAAGCATGATATTGTTCAACTGAATTGTTACGGAACAGACGGTCAGACTTCAGCGCATCAGGTAGGCACTGTGTGTCACTGACGCTAGCGGTTTGTTAGTATGGTAGGACGGAGGAAGAAGAGGACATACTTTTATTCGGCGTACTGATGTTAGGTGATGGAGTGCCTGCGTACGCATCAGCTGGAGCAGGGATTCAAGCTGCAGCCGAAGTGTGCTCAGTTGTTGTTCGGCGTGGAGGAAGCTGAAATGGCTGACAACCGACTGGATCAGGAGCTGGTGGAGAAGTGTCACAACGAAATACAACAGTTCTGTAGGGAGGAACAGCCGGATCAAGTCCTGCACTGTCTCAAGGTGACTGTGCTCCCTTTGTGCTTTGTAACTTTTGCCTTTGCGTCACCTTCTTTATAATAGGTGCCTGTAGTGGTGGAAGTTTATGAATGTTGTGAGGCTTGTTTGTAGACGAACAGTCACCAGTCGGGCTTCGGTCCGAATTGTCTGCAGGTGCTGCACGTGCGTAGACTGGTGCAAGGACAGGACATTCGTCTGCGTCCTGGTCTACTGCAGCACTGCCTCAAGGAGATGCAGACGCATTGCGTTGAGCTCTGGCGTCAGATTCAAGAGCAATCGCGCGCTGGCGTCGACGAAAAGGTCTTCCAAGGACACGCCGTCTACTGCCTCAGAAAGGTACTATTACACTGACATAACTAACTCTACTACCGGCTGAAGCTGCCACGCCCCCATTGTATAGTGCTACGTAGTACTAGGTAGGCCTAATATATTGTCCGTCCAGAGAGAGTTGCCTTTCAACCGCTTCCCATACCGCGCAGTTTATTACATCTACGGCCGCAGAATAGGAATGCATGAAGCATGGAGAATAAATCCATGCCTGTAATTCTATTTTTCGCAGCACGGACATAGGGCCAAAGACAACTGTTGAGGAGGGGCTTTACCGGAGTAGAACTAGAAGTGTATAAGCAGCGAAGGGAATTGCGTACAAACCTATGGAATCCGCTCCTACGTTTGCTCCTACGTGCTTATAACATTCCGCGCAGTAGACGGGAGAAATTTTGACCCGTGAAACGGTCTCGTGCAGCGAACAGGTTATATAAAGCAAGGGCAATGTACTGTACGTTCGTATCGTATGCGAAGTCAAAGCGTGTTGCTGTTGCAGGCGATGACACCGAAAGATTACGCTCATCGTCCGGTGTTTAGTCCGGTGTGTGAGGCGGAGCTGAAGCAGGTGATCATGGAGACGGAGATCGATCCGAAATTCGACCCCGTCTTCTACGAGCACTGCCGGGAGGAGATCACTGCGCACTGCACGGACGAGCTGATGAAGGGCCAGGGCTACGGCAGTCTGATGGAGTGCATGAAGAGCGAGTACTACTCGCACCGACTCAAGGACGGACAGTGCAAGGAGGAGATGGCCAGGAGAACCAGCGAACTCGTCTCCGACATCCACCTCGACCCCGTACTCCACGAGTCCTGCGCCCTGGACGCCAAGCACTACTGTCACGATGTGCCCCCCGGAGAAGGAAAGGGGTAGGTACTACTTCCAACGCTTGCTTTCTATGTACACGTCTGTACTTTATGCACCTACATACGTATTATAGGCTACTGTATGTAAGGCGCAACGTGCCTCGGTCGGGTTTCCCCAGCTGGACAAATAATCCCTTATTGGCTGCTGCTTCATTTTATCATATCGAGCTTTGAATGCACACATCATGGATACCTTATGCCTGAATATCCCTATCCGTTTGTTTGCAGTGATCAGTTGCTTGTTATCGGCTGCTCAGAGTTCAAATGCGCAGTTATCGGCCAAGTGCAAATCCAAGCTATTGGATAGAGAGAAGTTATGGAAGGCGGCTAAAGTGAGGCACATTGTTTTGTAGCACTATTATTACGTACGGGGTGGTGCCTGCACCTTTTTTGCGAATAATCTGACGAAACGCGACTTGAAATATACAACTACGAAATATGTATCCGAGGGCGTCTGGTCACGTGACGTCTCATCACGGGACGGTAGCGGATGATACAGTATTTGCTGCCGTTTGCTATTACTTTGTGTCCCCAATTGTAGGAGGATCAGTTTTACGTGCCGATGAGCCTGGGTGAGTTTGGTATGCTGGCGAATGGAGAGTCCGGCGCGCAACTCTCTGCTCACCGTCTTCTTGGTCATCGTCCTTCTCATCTTCGCCGGCGGTCTACTTCGGCCGCGCCAGCAAACGGGTTCGCATGGAAGTGAAGAACAGATCGAGAGAGCCACAGTTCGTAAGTCGTCGAGTGCATTGTGGCTGCTCGCAACTGCACTTCTATAGTCTGGCCAATAGCAGTTGGCACTTGGACTGAGGCGAGGTGCGTAATTTGCATGTACTTCTGCTAAATAGGAGTACACGAAGCGTGGACATAAATCCGCATTTGTAAATCTATTTTACGCAACGCGTCTTCGAGTCCAAGTGCCAACTGCTATTGGCCAGACTTATTGCTGTTGATGCTCTGCGTGAGATGCAACACTGCAGTAATTTATGCTTTTGTCTGTCGTTCGCCCGGAGGAGATGAAAACGGAAGGAAGGTATGTACGTATTTTAGGATCTTTCTTTTTTTGTTGGGTCACGTCGTATGAGGACACGTAACGTGTATAGTAAGAAGTGCATAAGTACGTCAGTACTACGTACACAATGCGTCCAGAATGGCGAACCTTTAATACTGTCAATTTCCGCCACTCAAATGCACTCCTCGTGTTCATCATACGAGTAACTACTGCGTTACACTGTGCTGTAGGCGCCGCGTTGTTTGTGTAATTATGTGTTGTTATAATTTTTTGCTCTTGTTGTTTTATTACGCACTTTTGTGTTGGGCGAGTTGCGCTGGACAAGGAGACAATTTGTTTTGATTC
Organism: Epsilonema sp. ZAB3_2; assembly: GCA_030247985.1. Classification (NCBI taxonomy): domain Eukaryota; kingdom Metazoa; phylum Nematoda; class Chromadorea; order Desmodorida; family Epsilonematidae; genus Epsilonema; species Epsilonema sp. ZAB3_2. Next base: position 36,160 of record JASAMW010007422.1, read on the forward strand.
CTTCTGATGTACCTATATCATGCATGCGTTCACATGATTAGACCTCAAAATTATTACTTGATTGAGTTTGATTGTTTGGGGGTCAAGAAAAGAGGGGTGGTACAGAAGATAATTTGAGATACTACATGCTGGAAGTTGAGGGTCTTGCAAATTAGTTTGTGGATGGATACTGAACAATAATAATGTCAGGATGGTCCTTGCACAGCGATGT
>JASAMW010007423.1:0-47848 GCA_030247985.1 Epsilonema sp. ZAB3_2
AACGTATGTTTTTGCGCTGAGAGACAGCGTTTTGAGGGTGTTTTCATGCGTAGGAGATCATTTGCACATCATTTGGAACAGTTCTGAACCTTTTACCTGTGTCGCCTCTTCGACAGAAGAATTTTTGATGACTAAAATTTCACAATTTTTCGGGCTAAAAGCTGCAGTTTTGATTAGAGGAGCTTGGAAACATGCAAAATAACCGCCTAAAATAGTATCAGGAGGTCAAAAAACCTTACTTTGGGTGCAAATGTAAAATGTCCTCGTATATTGCCCCACCTCGGTGTATAGCCCCCCTCGTATATAGCCCCCCTAATCGGCGACTAACGTTTTGATAGCTCCCCAAGGGGCTATAAACAAGGGTTTACAGTAGTCCTATTTTGCGCAAAAAAATCCTTCCATAGACTTTGGGAGCAAAATCATCACATTCTCTCAATGGACCACCTATTTACGAGTAACACGATTGGGTTGGTCAATCGCACGACCCCGCAATTCTTAATAGTGAAAGTTTGGATAGGTGTCAGCGGGGTCGTCGAGGTCATTTGCTGTCAGTTCTTCGTTTCTCCGCTCCCAGATGATTGAACAAGGTCGACGACCCCGGCGGGCACCGAATTCAAACAGTTCACTCAACACCACAGAGTCGTTGTCGACCAACCGAATCGCCGATACCACATATCGTCCATACCTTACGGATCACGAGAAGAGGAAAGAGAGAAAAATCGATAAACGGACAAGCGAGCGAAAAAAAACAACGAGCTCTGATTGGTTGTTTCGCCTGACCGAAGACGAACGGGATTCGCGGAGCGCCGATTCGATTGGGAACTCCCATCAAATCGTAATTCCATTCTGCTAAAAAATGAATATTTTTAGAACTGGGTGATAAGTTACCATCCGGTAAATTATCAACGGCCAGTCCAGTCGTTTGAGCTTCAGTGTTGCGCGTATCTGGGGTGACCAATGGACCGTTTGAGTTAGGAAATAGCTATCGATTCATCCTCTTGCTGAAACAGCCAGGATTCCGCGGGGGAGCTTTAGGTGGCCGGGTTGCTGCCATATTACCCTTAATAAAACTCGAAGCAACAGCCCTTTTTGGTACCGATATCCTTCCCCCTAGCAGTTGGGCCCACGACACCGGATGCGCAACCGTCGTCAACCGATATTAAGTCTGCATATCACGGCAACGGCTAGGTTGACAGTTGACATGACGGTTGCCAACGACGGTTCGCGCGACCGTAAAATACCCAAGAATAGATCGACAGTTTGACCCTGTAGCGTCCCAAGGTAGGAGCTCTTCGAGAATTTGTCGAGATTCCAGCAGGCTTCTGCTCCAGTACGCTCAGGGCTGAAAGCGTCTTCAGACTCAGGATCTGAAAAAAAACATGAATCATGTGTTACTTCACAAAAAGCAACCCACAGATAATATAACCGCAACGTCCGTTCTCCCTTCCTGTCAAGACCCAAATTCGAATGCGCACTGATAAGATTCGCCCCATTTTTAGGAGTGAATTTCATACACGGCGAAACCAAGTGTTTTCGGTCTGGCAATAGATTCAGTAAATTTGGGGCGCTAAAAATACTGCTTTACGAACAGATACAGAACACACACATACGGTACCGCGCACAATGCAATTATTGCGTACAAAAAATCTCGCGAGTGTACTGTGGGTACGTAAATAAGCTTATGAATGCCTGACTGACTAAGAGTGATAAGAAGCGCATATGCAATTGGTTTCGAGACATGAAGAAAAACGGAACGGGACGAGTACTTCGATTGAAACATTAGGGCATCTTAGAGCTCATCCGTAGACCATCTCCCAATAAAGCTAACACGAAAATCATACCCGGCACAGGCTGTGAAGCGACCGAAGTTGCTTTAAAAATAAAGCATAAACATTTTTGAGCAAAATAACAGGGTCCGAAGAAGTGAGAATGAAAACCACGCGATCATATATGTTTGATTTTGAAACATTAGCTCTTTTTCCCATACCAACTTGACTCAAAAGCTATTGCTCTGTTTATTACAAATGGTTCATCTCAAGTGCTCGTAACTTCTGTATTTTAAAATTAAAATGCACGTATTTGCAACCAAAATGCCAAATTTTCCAAATTCGAGAAAATTTTGCCAATTTTTCACACGCCGTCTTACCCCCCCCCCCCCCCCTCCACACTACCCCAAATTACCACACACATACGGAAATCAAGGACGTAGAGCTCCGAGTGGTCCAATGAATTCTAAGGGGCGGATTCTTGGTGTCGACAGGGGGAGGTGCAGGAGCATGAGGAGCCAGCGACCGCGATGTGCAGCATCGGGTGAGGAGGGGCGACGACGTTTTCATGATGCAGATTAGGCTTCAAGAACTGCATCTCCAGCAGGTCCAAGTTGCATGAGCATGGCTTGCTACTTCAGGCGAAAGAAGGAGCGGAAGAGGAGAGAGAGGAGGCGGATGAGGCGACGTCTTTTGGTTCCACCGGCCTACAAATTACAACAGGAGAGTATGCAGCAAGCCAGTCAATCCACGCTCGACCCAGAAAGTGTACCTACTCGTCGCGAGAAAAAATACACTCGCGACCACCCATAATTCTTTAGCGCAAAGTCTATTCACCATAATACGCAATAAGAGCCAGTGCTTGGTCGCGAGACGACCCCTCTGAACTAACCTTGATTTTCAGTAACTTATGATCGGTAGTCGATGTGAAGTGAAGGTCGGGGTGGAAAGAAACAAACGAGCAAGAAAGACGACCGCGCCGACCTTCGCGTCGACTACCGATCAAAAGTTACACTGAAAATCAAGGTTAGTTCAGAGGAGTCGCCTCGCGACCAAGCACTGGCTCTTCTTATTGCATATGGTGGATAGCATTTTCCCCTTCTTCTGACTTACGACGTGCCGCCGAACAGAAAGAGTCTGCTTCCGATCATAGCGCAGCAATGCCGACGTCTGGCTTTCGGCCCCTCACCACCGGGGAACAGTCTTCGCCAGGTAGACCGCTCTAGAAACAAACAAGAAATCATCTACGGACCAGTTGCGCTAAAAGAATTATGGATGGTCGCGAGCCGACCCAGCTCTATGTATTACACATATTTCCAGTGCTCTACCGATCAAAAATGCACTGAGAAAGTGTAATATACAGAAGGGATCAGCGCGATACCACCAATAATTTCTTAGCGCAACTGGTCCATATTCAGATAAGGGAGTCAGGGGGAAGTTGGGCCAGCCCTGGCAGTGGTACCAACCAACATTGTTTTTGGGCGCTGTGTTGTAGGGTATTTCTGGGGTAAACCCGGCCATTAGAAAATCCGACCACCTCCCCTTTTAAATGAGCTATTTGCGTCATAATTTGCTGAACAGTAAGTTCAAAGAAGCACAAAGTGGACGGATTTACCCCATGACCGGGTTTACCCCACGGGATTCCCCATTGCCACACCTAAATTGAGTAATGACAGAAAAGGTGACCCAAATAACCCGCGCAATACATACCGGGCAAGTTCAAATTACCCCAAAACCCATCATACCTGGATTGTACTCGTAGAAGCTGTTGAAATGCTTGCGCATTTGACCCGAATAGCCACCCCACACATACATCTTTCCGTCATAAGACCCTGCAAACGAGAACATTCTACCGTACCACTGTACTACAAACGGCGACCATGAAAAACAAACTACCAAACTTATTCGCTACTTGCGTTAAGAATTATGGCTGGTCGCAATCCGACCCCTCTTTTTCAGTGCGTTTTCTCTGCGACATACCCCACCCCACATACCGTGCCGAGGTCTGAAAATGAACTGGAAACAGAGAGGTTGTTTACTTTCGACCACCAATACTTCTTTAGCGCATGTAGTGGATATGTCAGACTTACAGGCCGAGTGACTGCGACGACCACAAGGCGCCTCTCCTTGTACCATAGGCTCATACCACGTATTATCCGCCAGACACAGATACTTCAGCCTACAACACGGAATCAGTATGAATTCTTGGTACTTGATTAAGGCAGCGTAGGGTGTTTGTGGGGTAAACCCGGCCACCTGGTAACGAACACTCTTCTTTTCTGCGTGAGTGGCCGGGTGGTTTTTGCCCGTACGAATACACGTAGACAGGCCTGGATACACTATCTCAAATAGTATTTTATAACACACAGAGTAGCGCGGGGTAAGGTTGGATGGTTCATCATTTGCTGAAGCAGCAAGTTCAAAGGAGCTTAGGTGGCCGGGTTTACCCTATGGCCGGGTTTACCCCACAGTACCCTGCTGGATAAACGCTGACTTTACCCCTGGCTACCCTATAGAGCTCACTTGTCATTGTAGAACTCGCGATTGCTGTGAAACTGGCCCATCTGATCTGACCTGCCTCCGAATATGTACATGCAGTTGCCCAGCGGGATGGCCGTGTGAAAATCGCGCCATGACGGTGCAACACCCTGAAAAACAAAATTGAAATTTTGGGACACCCTGTAGGTGTAAAGAAAGTCCCAACAGTAACAATCACGTTTATACATATTTCAAAGGTGTGGATGATTTGTATGCAAATTATCCATTGATGATCAAACAGCAGTTTCATCTCTCCAAACATTAGCTCATACGCCCATCCCTAACTCAATAGGCAATGTACGAAAAACGAGAATTCCCCCATTCAAGAAAATAAAAAAGTCTTCCTTGGCAATAAAACAGTGTAGTTGAACATTGTAGCTGCGCAAAAAACCTTCGCATAATACAACTCCGTAAAGTTACCAACGAACAACGGGATATTAACACCTACCCCGAGGAAGCCGTCATTGTTGTCAACAACTTTTACTTTTGTTGTCAGATTGTTGTCGGATTTTGTATGGTTGTTGTCGGATCCGGCAACAACAGTACAAAATGTTTGTTGTCGGTTTGTTGTCGGATTTTGTACTGTTGTTGTCGGATCCGACAACAACCATACAAAATCCGACAACAATCTGACAACAATCCGACAACAAAAGTAAAAGTTGTTGACAACAATGACGGCTTCCTCGGGGTAGGTGTTAATTGGAACAAATTACCGTATTTTTGGGTGTATAGCCCCATGGGGCTATACAAAAATCGAGAGGTCTGATGGGGGGTTATACACTGGGGGGGATATACAATGGGGGGGGATATACACTGGACAAAATTTATGTTTTTGAGAGGTGTGTAGAGGCATGTTTTTGAGGTCAAAAGCATGTGTTTTAGGGCATAATCGCGGTCAAAACAGGGTTATTCTAGTACAAGACATGCTCAGCTAAGCTTATAGGCATAGTAGCTTGGTGTAGGAGTAGCTATAGCTAGCTTATGACCAGCTTACATAGGTACGCTAGGTACCTTCCAGTACATGGGGGGTTATACACCAGGGGGGATATACACTGGGCAAAATTTATGTTTTGCCAATGGGGGGTTATACACTGGGGGGGATATACAATGGGGGGGGGATATACACCCAAAAATACGGTACTGTACTGTAGGACACACCGCCCAGAATCGATTAAAACTGAAGATCCCTTGTTAATCTTGTAACCATTTTGAAACATTAGCTAACGTATCCACTGACTCAAAACGCCAGCCAACGAAATCTGACCAACATTCACTTGGGCGTAGTAAGAACAGTCGGTCCACAGAGAGAATGCTAAGAGTCGCGATAAGACTTTTGCGTGAAATGCACGGACACGTCCATACAATTTGATGCTATTTTGCACAAAACACCCTTCCGCGACAATTCAGAACTCTTGCATTCTCTCAATTCTCTCAGTGGACCGATTATTACAACGAATACAGTGCCACTCATGCCGCATTCACATGCCAGACGTATGTCCGTTCGTACATACGTCCGACGTGCTACGTCCGTTGTATCCAGGAGTAGGGTACTATGGGGTAAACCCGGACAACTAAGCTTTTCTGAACTTGCCGCTTCAGCAAATGATGACCATGGTAGCTCATTTGAAAGAGGAGAGTTCAAGAAATCGATTGGTAGCATAACTTGTCTCAATCGGTCGTATGGTTGCTGAGATATACTAGGTGTCCGGGTTTACCCTCGTGTCCGAGTTTACCCCACAGTACCCTACATGGTACATTGGGACGTACGGACGTACGTCTGTTATGTGAACTCGGCATCAACCACAATCCCAGCTTCCACTTACTTACCACAGTAGGCAGCTCTCTCCATGTGCACGTAGTGAAGTCGAAAGCGTAGGTTTCCTGCGAAAAGCGCTGAAATTCCTCCTCGAAACCTCCGAAAATCAGCATCTGATCACCAATAACACAGGCAGAGTGACCGTCTCTCGCTGGGGGTACGTGACCTTTAACCCCGATCCAACGCCACCTACAGGTCACTGAAAGAAACAAAAAAGACCAAAATCAGTTTAGTCATGAGTGCAACTGCTTGCTACATTAGACTGGAAGGTGTGGTATCCACCATATGCAGTAAGGCGTTTCGGTTGGTCGATGGCGACCACGCGGAATTTATTGACAGATTGGATCGGTGTCTGCAGGGTCGTCGACCTTGTTCAATCATCTGGAAGCGTCAAAGGAGCGAGTGAAAAGAAGAATTGACACAACAAATGACGTCGACGACCTCACAGGCACCGATCCAAACTTTCACTAAATGCCGCGGGGTCGCCATCGACCAACCCAATCGCCTTACTGCATATAATAGTGGATAGTCTAGCCAGTAGGAGTTCGAGTTCGCTGTGGGACTCAAGTCGTGTTGCGCAAAATAGAATCACAAATGCGAATTTCTGTCCGTGCTTCTTGTTCCCCTACATTGTTCAGAAGCACATGCAAACTGCGCAAGACAACCTGAGTTTCATGGTTAACTCTCTCTGGCAAGACCAAATGATCAGCCACATTTTTTGGGGATGGACTGTAGGATACACAGCAGAAAGGAAGATGAGCTAATGTTTCAAAGATTCCATAAGAGCAATCAAGCAATGTAGGAAATGATCTCAGACGACACAGGCCCCCAACAAACAAAATTCACAAATTTGATTTGTTTGCATCTATTCCCTGCTTGCGCTCAGACGTTTGGGAGAACGGTCGCTCGGTTTTAGTGCGTTTTTATCAGTGCTGATCAATAACGCACTGAAACCTAGCCAAACAAACTGGGCCACCTAGCGACTACCTTTTTTTCTTAGCACAAGTAACGAACATTATGTCATATGAAGCTGAGGACCAAATACACGGACGTACATTATTCTCGTGTCTTCGACCAACGAGTTATGTAAATGTAGGGATACTATGGGGTAAACGGTTTCAACAAAAGATGAATAAATTAGCTCATTTGAAAGAAGAGAATTCAAGGAATCGATCGATAATGTCTCAATCGGTCTATCCACCATATGCAATAAGAGCCAGTGCTTGGTCGCGAGGCGACCCCGCTGAATTAACCTTGATTTTCAGTGCAACTTTTGATCGGTAGTCGACGCGAAGGTCGGCGCTGCACTCAAAATCCGGGGTCGCCTCGCGACCAAACACTGCTCCAATTGCATATGGTGAATTGTTGCTGAGATATGGAGTCCTGAAGCTTAGGTGGCCGGATTTTCCCATGGCCGGGCTTCACCCTATAGCACCCTATCGATTTTCTTCTCTTTCTGTCTCTTTCACTACTTGCTTTTGCATACCTGGATCAAATTCGTGCAACTGATTCGATGCGCCATCCGAGTCGTTCCTTCCTCCCCACAGGTAGGCTTTGCCGTTGTAGGCCACACAGGTGTGTCCGTAGCGCTGAAACGGCGTCTCCTCGTACTGCGGGTCTTCGCGCGCCGGCAGCGGCAGGGCGCTCCAACGAAAGGTTACTGCAAGCAATGAAACATCAACGCCACGGGTTTACCAAAAATAAGGTCGACAGAATTTGTTGGGGAGAAATTTGGGCTGCGAAATAGGCAGGGCGCTCCAACGAAAGGTTACTGCAAGCAAGCAATGAAACATCAACGCCACGGGTTTACCAAAAAAAAGGTCGACAGAATTTGTTGGCAGTTGGGCTATTTGCCCCTGATTCGAAAAATAGAAATCAAAGCTTCACGGATCTTTCTCCGTTTCTGCATTCCTATTTCACTTGAGTACGCAGTGTTTTACGCAATACGGACAAAGTTCCGACGATTACTCACCCCTGGAAAGACTAAGATAGGGTACTAGGGGGTAACACCGGCCAGGGAAAATTCCGGCCACCTAAGTTTCAGGGCTGCATATCTCAGCAAACAATGAACCGATTGAGATGAACGTTACATGATCAATAGATTCCTTGAACTCTCCTGTTTCAAGTGAGCTATTTCTTTCATCATTTGCTGAAACAGCAAGTTCACAGGTGGAGCTTAGGTGGCCGGCCGGGTTTACCCCACAGTACCCCATACTTATCATCTTCAAAAAACAACCCCAAGGAACCCACATTTTCCTACCAGAGTCCAGCACGTGTATATCCAATGGCCGAGTCTGTTCATAATCTTCTCCAACAGAGCAATAACCGCCAAAGCTGAAGATCTGATCGCCCAGAGCTACAGCAGCGTGATTCACCCTTCTCGGCCCGCCCTCCAAGTGCGCGATCCAATGCATCGGGATGAGTTCGATCGGAAGCGACCCGGTGCTGACTGATCAGAACGGACGGTGGTCGAATGCGATCGAGGTGAGTCCGATCGGAATGAATGCTGATCAGTTTTGCAATCGAGGATACTTTGACGCAAAGCAGCTAAAGTCTCTCTGAAACAAGGCAACATGAGCATCATATGTTCTGTTTTTAGACTAAGAATAGTGTAACCAAACGCAGCTATACTAAAGTTAGCACTAGCAGCTGTTCCTATTTCGACTCTCAGAATTACTATTTCTAGCCTGACAACGGCACATGAGAGCTCGAACAATTTTAGCACGCTGTTCCCAGCTTTACCTGAAGCAAAATACACAGCCAGTGGGTGTGACGTGACACAAATACTGACGCTCTCGTATTGACCCTTTCTTATATCTTCCCTTATCAGCAGCTTCAGCTGACGTAGCACTTCTGAAAGCATACATAAAAGCAAAAGTTTTCAAGTAAACAAGTTCATATGATCCGCATATCCTGTGGTGTCAGGATGCATTACAAATCAGTCACGCGTCAAATGTAAAATAGAATTCAGTGCTTTTTCAAGCAAAGTAAAGCACGGACACATAAAGTCGCTTTCAAGCAGTAATGAATAGCAAATACGCACAAACCCTTGCATAACGTGCGCGCACATAAAGTCACAAAAGTTTTGCACAAAACTAGTTTGCACTCATATAAACACAGTGAAGAAGATAGAGCAGAAAAACTGTAAAAATCGGCCAACGAAAGCGCAACCAGGTGAGAAGAGAAAACAGGCCACCGTAAATTGCCTAAGGGTTAAGAGAAGAGTGGACACGATGTGCACAGGTTTGAAGAAGAGTTTTCTGATAACTCATCCCAAAACTAGCCATAGGGCATAAACTGAGCAAGAATTGTGCGTAATGGACTGTTGAAGAAGATATTTTGTATCGGAAAACTTGACAGAGCGAATAACCCTTAGGGTACAGCAAAATTTCCATTTCTATGCAGAAAAAAAGAGTTCAGAAAGACGGCAAATATCGACCAAAAACCTTATTGCTTTTCACTCTTTTAAAATGTGAAAGTTTTTACGTAAAAATGATGAGATAATCTCAATCTTCCGCGTTACAAAAGGTTGTGTGTGGCGTAATACAAAAGTGTAAAGTGACGCGCAAATAATTAAGACACATCAACAGATCTTTCCACTCGAGAGCGGGAAACTGTACAAAAATTTTAAACGTGTTCCACCATTTACGGTGATATTATCATAGATAGTAAGAAGTGGTGACATATCAATAAATTTTGAAGGCACAACCCGTGTGTAATTTGGTAGAACTGTGTAAAATACCGGGGCACACCAAAAAATGCAATCCAAGAGAAGCAAAAAAGTAGTCGTACAGGCCATTACACAAAACAGGCGTATAGTACGTACTATATACAGGGTACTATGGGGTAAACCCGTTCCATGCGGTAAACCTGCCCACCTAGCTAATTTGAACTTGCTGTTTCAGTAAATGAAGTAACAAACAGCTCATTTGAAAGGGGAGAGTTCAAGGAATCGATTGATAAAGGAGTTGTCTCAATCAATCATTGGTTGCTGAGATATGGGGTGGGGCTAAAAGGCGGACGCGGACACGGACGCGGACGCGGACGCTGGGTTAAAAGGCGGACGCGGACGCTGGGCTAAAAGGCGGACGCAGAAAAAGCGGACGCGGCGCAAGATTTGTATCCGCGTCCGCCTTTTAGTCCAATCTGCTGACTCTTCTTTCTACCACTTTGGTGGGTAATGGGCTAAAAAGCGGACGCAGAAAAAGCGGACGCAATATTGCATGTGCTAAGGATAGGACTTAGGTTTAGGCTAAGGTATTGGATGCAGAGGGGTAGGCCTCAGCCAATGCCTCAGCCTAAGCCTAAGCCTAAAGCATAAGTCACATCCTTTTGAAAAAACACAACTTGCTTTATTTGATCAAATTGTGGAAGGAATGCCCCATAGCGATGTACAGCAGTACCCTGATCAGATAGTAGTGACTGCCGAGCATGGTGGTTACACATGCAATGGTGCGTCCGCTTTTTCTGAATCCGCTTTTTAGCCCATTACCCACCAAAGTGGTAGAAAGAAGAGTCAGCTGATTGGACTAAATGGCGGACGCGGATGCAAATCTATCGCCGCGTCCGCTTTTTCTGCGTCCGCCTTTTAGCCCAGCGTCCGCGTCCGCGTCCGCCTTTTAACCCAGCGTCCGCGTCCGCGTCCGTGTCCGCGTCCGCCTTTTAGCCCTACCCCTGAGATATGCAGCCTTGGAAACGCAGGGGACCGGATTTTCCCACGGCCGGGTTTGCCCCACAGTACCCTACAATGTAAAAAATAAATTCTGCCAGTCGAAAACAACCAAATGCCGCGGGTATGGCAGGTGATATTTGCAGTATTTTGCCAAGTAGAAGAGGATGAACATCAACAGACACAAACATGCCAATGTTCTGTTCAGCACACTGTGCTATGCACATTTTGAGCGTAAACTACCAGAAAAAAACATCTAAAACAGAATATGAACAGTCACGCGTAGTAAGACTGTCACATCCACGCATAAAAAAAAGATAAAATCCAAATAAACAACCTGAAATATGGAAAATATTCATTATTTCATCAAAAAATTTCTTCGATTTCAATCGAAGCTAACGTGCAATATTTATAGAAATTTGTCGAAATATTTTATGACGTTTTTATTGCTCTGTGGTAAAGCATGTACCCTATTTCTCTGCTACCGTATTACTGTAATATTTCTACTATTTCTTTACTACAGTAACCAAGTTATTTGCCAATGAAAAGCCCCATCAAGAAAATCAAGAATCGATTTGAAAATAAACAATAGAAATATCGCTGCATTCACTGTAATTTCACTGCCGGAAATGACACGAGCTGTCATTTATTACTTTGTTTACAGCATGTTTCAGTCAATAAATTTTCCCGTTTCCGTTTACACGTTGTTCTTTTTCTTTTTTCTAGGCCAGATTTTCTACAATCCAGAATTTCAAACTACAACTTTCTCATTTTCACTGGATTTCAAAATGTCGCAAACGTCAAATTCAACCGTGTCTACCCTCAACACATCTGCTGATGACATTGCTTCTTCTTCTCCCAGTAATTCGTCAAGCCCAATGGACCTGACCACTTCGCCTCAAACAATCAATTCTTTACCCTTCTCTCCATTTGATACTGTACCAGATATCGTCCTCAGCCATATTCTTTCTTATGTGCGAGACTTGAAGGAGCGAGTGCGCAGTGTTGAGTTCGTTTGCCGGCGATGGAGACGGGTGTCTGTGCTGTCCAGAGTTGCCGGATCAATACTCTCCATGCAGGTTCGAATCCTGCCAGGGACATGATTTTTTTAAAGGGAATCTAGCGGGAAACTATGTATGTGGAGAGAAAAGTTACATCTTTTTTACATTTGAAAGCACCTACCTGTGCAAAATTTATCCTCTTTCGATTTAACTCCTCCCGTCCCGGGATTCAAAGTCTCCGACGCCAACTGGTTGTGCAACCGTTGACAACCGACATATGGAGCAGTTGTACAACTGACGCCAACCGACACATAGCGGTTGTTCAACCGACGCCAACCGCGAAGAAAAGAAAAGAAGAAAGAAAGTGCAGGAATATTTCTTCCTTGTGATGCTGAAACGAAGTGAAAAAGAATAAATTAAAATAAACGAAAATAAATAAAATAAAGATAAATAAAAATAACCGAAAACAAAGATAGGCCGAAATAAAATAAAGATAATCTTTCTTCTTTTCTTTTCTTCGCGGTTGGCGTCGGTTGCACAACCGCTATATGTCGGTTGGCGTCAGTTGTACAACTGCTCCATATGTCGGTTGTCAACGGTTGCACAACCAGTTGGCGTCGGAGACTTTGAATCCCGGGAGGAGTTAACCCCATGTTTAGGAGCCGGTTTTGCCTCTGTGAAGCAATGAACCAGTTTGAATGCGCGAAATGGGCCAAAATGTAGCGAAAAATCTCCTTCCTAACTGGTTCCCTGCATCACAGAGGCAACTTCAACTCCTAAACGTGGGGTTAGATCGAAAGAGGATGTAATTTTACATAGGTAAGTGCCCCTTCAAGTTCGAAATTCGAACTCTCCTCCCCATACAAAACTCGTCCTGTACTTTGTGGTTTTGATCTTTGTATGCCCTATTTTGCTTTTTTTAGTTCGCAGAAGAATCTTCCACCTGCACTCTGCAATTTCTGGACGTGGAATTACCCGAAAATGAAGAGGCGGATCCTTTCAGCACTTTCGGACAGTTGAAAGTTCAGTTTCCCACACTACAGGACTACTACAGTCGTAGGAATGATCCGCGCTTGGTATGTTTGAGCTGAGTGGTGTTTTATATTATTATCCACTACTTTCGCTGTTACAGTCTGACCAGTAAGAGTTGGCTATGACATTCAAGGCGCGTTGCGTAAAATAGATTCACAATTGCGGATTTTTGTCCGTGCTTCATGTACTCCTATTTAGCAGAAGTAGGCCTACATGCAAACTACGCAATACGACTTGAGTCCCATAGCCAACTCTCTCTGGCCAGACTATAGTTTATACGGGACTTGGCTAGATGCCTGCCTGCCTTGTTTTCGTTGGTTCCGATATTCTCAGTATCGCCGATCCGCGAAAAATTCACCGAAAAAAGGTGGCAAACGTTGTCTTGTCCCGAAACAACATCGGAAGTAGTGGATAACGAGACCGAGGTGGCCGCGGGTTACGCTCCGCCGAAACATCAAAGTCACGAGGTCACCCAGGCTGCTCCAATACCGTATTTTTGGGTGTATAGCCCCATGGGGCTATACAAAAATTGAGAGGTCTGATGGGGGGTATACACTGGGGGGGATATACACTGGGGGGGATATACATGGGACAAAATTTTTGTTTGTGAGAGGTGTGTAGAGGCATGTTTTTTAGGTCAAAAGTACGTGTTTTAGGGCATAATCGCGGTTAAAACAGGGTTATTCTAGTATAAGACATGCTCAGCTAAGCTTATAGGCATGGTAACATGGTGTAGGAGTAGCTACAGCTAGCTTATGACCAGCTTACATAGGTAGGTTAGGTACCTTCCAGTACATGGGGGGTTATACACCAGGGGGGGGATATACATAGGACAAAATTTATGTTTTTCCCATGGGGGGTTATGCAGTGGGGGGGATATACTCAGGGGGGGGGGGGGGATACACCCAAAAATACGGTAACACAGTTTGGTATAAACGAAGTGATTCGTCGTCTCTGGGTAAACTCATAAGGTTGATGTTTCGGTTAGTCATGACCCGAGACAACCTCGCTTGCAACCACTTACTCAGGTATCGTAGCAGGCAGATTGTAGCATGTACGTAGGTACGCTGGGTTTATTTTCTGCTTACTATTGTCTTGGGCTGACCGACCGACCACTCGCCTAATGTTTCAAAAAGTTTATTTATTCGTTCGCAGTTCTGCATAGCTCCAATATTTGGCGGAGAACTTCCCAGGAATTGATTGATTAGTACTAGTTTAAAATCGGTTCATTGGTGGTTGCTGAGACATGCAGCCTTGAAACTTAGGTGGCCGGATTTTCCCATGACCGGGTTTACCCCATTGTACCCTGCTATCCTGTTTTCTTTCTTCTTTTTCAGCTAGATCTTTCGCCCTCAACTCTCGACTTTTTTCTCGAGCTATTCTCTCGGGTTGGTCCATCGCTTCGCTCGCTCCGTTTGGGTGGTCGTACCCCTTTGGAAGAAGCTGCGGGCTATAATGCACCTCAAATTGCAGTAACGACCCCAGAATTCCTGGAACTGTTGGCAGAAAACGCGCCAAGTCTGCATACTTTGGCCCTGAAGCAGACGGCGCGAGATCCGAGGACTGTAGAAGGTATAAGGCAAAGTTTTGCAGGATTTTGACTATTATGCGAGCCTGTAGCGCAGTGGGTAGAGTCTTCGCAGGTGAAGCGAGAGGCCTGGGGTTCGACTCCCACCAGGCACGGTGTGAACTTTCCTTTCTGATATCTGGTACAGTTTCGTTTCTGATATTTGAAAAAGGTTTGAGCGATTTAGATTATGCGGCTGTGTAGCGCAGGTGGTAGATTAGCCTCGCGTGAATTGAGAGGCCGGGTTCGAATACCACCTCAGCATATTGTGTTCAATGTACCAATTCTGGCATATGGGAAAGTTTTGCACGATTTCGGTCGTGCGATGGTGTGTGGCTCAACTGCTAGATTACTCTCACTTGAAGGCAAGGTGCCCGGGTTCGATTGCCTCTCAGCACAGCGTGAAATAAGTACCTATTCCTTCTTGTTTTGAAACAGGAGGAGGTCAGGAAACAGAGAGAGAAGGAGGAGCTAATGGGGCACAACTGGTGGAAGCACTGGCTGGAAGATTGAGAAGACTGTGCCTGCATGATGCCCACTGGATTACTCAGAGAAACGGGGTGAGTTGGCAGTTCATTTGACTCACTTTGCAGCTGCAGCATTCGACGATAGCTCATTTGAAAGCTTACGACCCCAAAGCCGACAAGACGCCCTTTGATTTTTATATTTTGATTTGTCAGCCGGCAGCGGGAGCGGTGGATTGACTTCGTGATGTCAAGCCATTCCGTATGCATTCTTTGAAACATTAGCTCATTTTCTCCCATCCCATACTGATCCATCAATTGCTACTTCAGGTGCTGCATCAACTTTCCGAGTTGGCTCTGTCCGACTGCGTACTTGAGAACATGCAGTACATGCAACGCGAGTTTTCGACGTCCTCCAATAGAAACAGGCGCCCCTTCAGCTTTCTTTTTCTTCAACTGACCAGCAGTGATATTCAGCATCTGCAGCGAACAATAGGACAGGCGATGCAACCCACTTCTTCACACGCTGTTGGACAAATTCCGCAAGCACCCGCCGGTGGCGCAGTGGTAGATGTGCATTTGCGACCGGACGCGGATCAAATCCGAGCTGGCTCGGAGCAGATTAAGGCATTTTTGGATCTGGCAGAAAGAGTGGAGGTGAGAATCACAACACAAGTCGCGACCAGACCTTTATAGTCTGTCTGCTACAAGGTAGCGACAATTTGGAATCGGTTTTGTGTGAAGTAGGGTACTATGGGGTAAATCCGGCCACCTGAGCTCATTTGAACTTGCTATTTTAGCAAACGAAGTAATTGTAATCTCATTTGAAAGAGGACCGTTTCGTACAAGGAATCGGTTGAGATAACTTTTGTCTCGATTGGTCCATTGGTTGCTGAGCTGAGAAATTCACCTCTGAAACCTGGGTGACCGGATTTCCCATGGCCGGGTTTACCCCACAGTACCCAACTGTAGCAAACTCGCACTGCATTGGTTATCCAGTAGTCGTAATACAACACGCCGTAAGAAGGCGATTGGTTCTTTTCAGCTGACCCTTCGTATTGGAAAAATCGAAGAGGCGCCCTACCATGAAACTTTGCGTTCTCTTTTCGTCAGTGAAAGAATCACGACGCTCAATCTCTACTTGAACGGATATACGTTGAAGAACGCCGGGCTGATTAAATTGTTTCAGGTAGATACACCTGAGCAGGGTAATGTGAGGTAAATCCGATTTGACCACCTAGTACTGAAGGCCTTTCTTTCTACGTGGGTGGCTGGGTTTACCCTCTAGCAATAAAGCCGGCCGGGTTTACCCCATGACACCCGGTGTGATAGTAATTGCGCTTGGGTAAAGTCTTTTACTTCGGGCAAGGGAGGGTTGGGGTAGGGTGGGGTAAATCTTTCTGGGATAGGATGGGGTAAATCTGGCTGGGGTAGGATGGGTAAATCTTGCTGGGGTAGGATGGGTAATTCTTGCTGGGGTAGGGTGGGGTAAATCTGGGTAGGGTGGCTTGAAGATGGGGTAAACCTGACCACTCCCTACGGGGTAAATCCGACCACTTCATGTGTGAAGAAGACTGACGGTTCCATTTCTTCCAGCATGTGGATAGTGTATGCGTGTATTTCTGTTTTCTGTAGGGTTTGAGCGCTATGCGATCGTTGGAGTGCTTTAAGATCTCTGGTCACAAGGACCTGTTCACGACGACGGCGCTAAACACGCTAATATCAGAGCTTCGACTCTTGCCGCATTTGCAGAAATTGGTCATAAGGTGAGAAAAGTATTGCGCAACTTCAGGTATTGTCCAGTGCGCGTTCAGATAAGCGGCGTACGCCCGACCTACTCCCAAAATTAAAAATGTCCGGGATTTTTCCGATTGTTTTGGTGCGATTGCTCGCTTTTTCGGGCGCACGTCGCGTTGGACGAACGTCGCTTCGCTTATGTGAGCGCGGCATGAATAACGGGCGCACGTCGCGTCGGGCGAACGTCGCTTCGCTTATATGAGCGCGGCATGAATAAATTGATTTCCTGAGCAGATGCAGAACCACTCGACGATCGTGATCGTTTTCACCTTCTTTTCCTTTATTTTGACTTTGAAACATTATGCCATTTTTACGTTTGTATTTGACTTCGAAACTGTGGTAACTCTTGTACAATATTGTACATCCAAACCGTTCTTCGAACGAGTTCCATTGGAAGTGGTGGACACCTTCCCAACTTTATCTGCAGTTTGAAACATTAGCCCGTTTCATTGTTTCTCCCGCTTTTCAAGAGAGTTCGCGCACAAATTTTATTGAACTCGCTTGGAGAGGCACTGACTCGATCCCCAATAGCAATTGTATGTAGTTGCTGCTCTACTTTATCTGCAGTTTGAAACATAGCCCATTTCCCCATTCTTATCAGTACATTTTATGGCTGAAGTTTGTGTCTGTCTGTATTGTAGAAACTGTTGTCACGCGGTCAAACCGGAAGCCTGGCTGAATCTCGCAAACTCATTTCGCTGCCTGCGAAGTTTCGACCTGAAGTTCGTACAAAGCTTCAACGACTCGCATCTTTACGCCTTGTTGCACGTAAGGAGAAGGACTGAGCTCATTGTTTTATTATTATAGTCTGGTCAATAAGCGTTGGCTATGGCATTCAAGGCACGTTGCGTAAAATAGATTCACAATTGCGAATTTTTGTCCGTGTTTCGTGCACTCCTATTTAGCAGAAGTACATGCTAACTACGCAGTACGATTTGAGTCCCACATAGCCAACTCTCTCTGACCAGCCTATTCACCATATGCAATAGGAGCCAGTGTCTGGTCGCGAGGCGACCCCTCTGAACTAACCTTGATTTTCAGTCCACCTTTTGATGGTAGTCGACGCGAACTTCGGCGCAAAAAGAAACAAACGAGCGAGAAAGACAACCGCGCCGACCTTCTCGTCGACTACCGATCAAAAATTGCACTGAAAATCAAGGTTAGTTCAGAGGGGTCGCCTCGCGACCAAGCACTGGTTCGTATTGCATTGGTGAATAGTGTTTTATTCGTTACTTGCGCAAAGAAATATGTGTTCTTGCTAACTTACAGAGGAATCAACTCGAGACGTGACCACCACCACACCTATACTTCTTAGCGCAAGTAGGGACTACTCTTTGCCATTCTGCGTAATTGCAGTTTGTTAGAGGATGCAACGGGGTAATTCCGACCAAGGAAGGGAGAAAATTGGTGGTCGGATTTGTCCCTTCCGGAAAATTGCAAAATATCGTGTTTTTCTTTTTTAGGAAAATCCTAATCTCGAATACCTGAGTCTTTGCACCTGTCGACAGCTGAGTTTTCGACCCGTCTACTACGCTTTGAAGAATTTGCAGCATCTCAAGGCTTTGAGGGTAAGTGGGAAGGTGGAAACGTATAATACGCTGGCAGCATTTTGTGAAACTTTATTATGTACACTGTGGCGCTTTTGAAATGAGCTAATGTTTCAAAGAATGCATAAAACTTCGGTGCTGATCGACTTGTGCGTTCGATTCGTGGAGTTTTGCCTTTCACCATTTTATGAAACTTTTCAGTGTAGCAATGTAGGGACCAGGGCATTTTTAAAATGAGCTAATGTTTCAAAGAATGCATAAGGCTTCGGTGCTGAGCAGGTAGTCCTATTACGATTCGAACGTCCTCCTGTCTCGAGAAAATTTTCGGTTGAAACTTTCGCTCCGTTCTAAAGTTTATGCGCGAAAGCGGCAAGGAAATGAGCTAATGTTTCAAGACTAGCATAAGCGTTGGCTAGGCCTACTGCATAGGTAGACGAAGCACTAGGAGAAATCCGCATTTATTTTTGTCTATTTTACACAACAACACGACTTGAAGTTCCACAGCGAACTCTCCATGGTCAAACTGAATAATCCCCTGTTCATTCTTTCTCGGTTGGTTTAAGGCTGCAAGCGTTGGTAGTATCCCCTTGGGTTCGCTGTACGCAGTGTTGGGCAGTCAAATAGCGTCGCCTTCTCTCAGTCACGTGGAATTGGGCTGGGTGAAACAGGACCCGACGATGATGCAACGACAGGTAGGGTACTTCGGGGATAAACCCGGTCATGGGGTAAACCCGGCCACCTGAGCGCAACGCTGAACCAAATAGCTCTTGTGAAAGAGGAGAGTTCAAGGAATCGATCGATATCATGGTTGACTCAATCAATTCATTGGTCGCTGAGATATTTAGCCCGAAACTTTAGGTGGCCGGATTTTCCCCATGTCCGGGTTTACCCCATGCACAGTGTCCTTATGTGCATGCAGTAAGAATAAACTTATTCCACTCGTGATAAAGCTTGATGTTTAGCAAAAATATGTAAGCCAATACAGAGGTTACAGTACATATTTTTGATGTTAGACTGGATGATGCCGCGTTCACCAGTCGTCCGTACTGACGTACGTCTGACGTTCTAGGAGTACGCAGCTCCAGATACTGAGGAAGATCTAGGAGTACATGGTTCATGTACCCATAGGCACGTCGGACGTCTGGTGAATGCGGCATGAATACAGAGTGAATCAAAAGCCAGAAATCAAGGTTTATGGTAAATTCTGCGGCATTTTATGCTTTTTTCTCTTTAGCGTTTGGACCTTCGCTTCGGCTTTGTGAAGCGCGATGCGAGCAAGAATATCCTCAAGTTGGCCAAGTCGAATCGAACCCCAGAACCGGATGGATGGGAAAAGAACACGTATTGTCCGCTATGCACTGCCACTGTCTAGATGGGAGAAGACAGGCCTAAGAAGAGCGCTGTTATTGACCAGTTGCGCTGTGAATTCTCGGTAGTCTAAAGCTAACCAATTTTGCGCTGATCAAAAATTGCACTGTAAATCACTGTAATTCAAAGCGGTCATCCAGAAATTCTCAGTGCAACTGGTCAATACTGCATTTTATGTTTGGTAATATTATTGTACACTATTGACTACTTGCCCTAAGACTTTTGGGTGGTGCGAGGTGACCCCGCGGTATTTAGTGCAAGCTTAGATCTTTGCCGACGGGGTCGTCGACGTCGTTCAGTCATCTGGGAACGACAAAGGAGCGATGTAAAGGAAGAAAAAGACAACGAACGACTACCGCGCGGGTCATCTCGCCACCACCCAAATTTATTAGCGCAACTGGTCAATAGCTAATGTTGCAACTTGGTAATCTTTCAGCTATTGCTTTGCATATAAGTTCACTGGTTATAATGCAGCTTGCGTTCAATGAACGTGCCGTTTAGTACAATGATTGGGTACTGGGGGGTAAACCCGGACATGGGGTAAACCTGGCCTCCGAATAGCTAATTTGAAAGAGGAGAGTTCAAGGGATTGATTGATAAAATATTTGTCCCCCCAATGGAATGAATGACTGAGATATTCAGCCCTGAAATAGGTGGCCAAATTTTCTCATGGCCGGGATTACCCCGCAGTACCCTATAGCTTTGGAAGACTGATACGTAATTTCTTGTTTCCTGCCTACTGTACAAGGAGTTGTAACTTTAGTGAATAAGAGGTAGACCTACATATCTCAATCTTTTCTAGCTTTCTTTGCGTATGTAAGATGGTTCAGGTTTTGTAAGGCTTGGTGTATTTTTTGTTTACGGATGATTGCACAGCTTTTTATGAATTCTTGGTACCTTAGGGAAGGTGGAAAAGTACAGACAAGATACAATATGTGCAATGCCCAGCCATGGTGGGTTGGGTGCTTTTTCTGGGGATATGCACTAAAGTTGGAGAGCATTATGGACGGGTTGTACAAAATATTGGTCGGATTTTACACCAAGCTTTACGAACGACTGTGTGCTGTGCTCAATCGCTAGTGCTTCTTCTATGCTGCGTTGTATGTTGTTGTCTATGGTACGGTTACTACCCTGTCTGTACATAAAGATAGGAGATAATGGTTATGGTCTATCGTGTGCTTCCAGGTAAATTGTAGTGATGGCTTAGTTTTGCTGCTTTTTAATTCTTTCGACATGTGTTGCACTGCACACAAGAATTATTAGTAAACCACATACCGCAGGCTATAGGCTAGGTTTGATTTTGACTATTATTATTATTGCGTACGTTACAGCGGTATGTAGCGTGTTTTTGGTCTGTTGGCTAGCTAAGCAGTAATTGTTGATTGGTGTTTTATGTGCAGTAGTTTATTACTGGGAATTTAGTAAATTTATTGAGTCACATCATCCTGAATACCACTTGCTATACTGTGTGGTGGTGTGGTTAGCGTGCTAGCTTGGTGTGTGTTTTGTGCTTGGTATGTTTAGGTTCAAAGTGTGCTTGGAAATATTTATTATTAGATGTGGCGTGCGTGCAGTAATAAAAATGTTTTGCTTATTTGGGAAGTCGTGGGAACTTGTGTTGGTTGGATATGTATTATCCATGCTGCGTTACCAAAGGTGGTTTTACTCTTTCAATCGGTAACGGTGCTTTATGTACTCTTGGTATTCCAGAATATTTGCTAGTCTGCAAGATGTGGACGGAGTGTCTTTTCTATTGGTGCATACCGGCTGCATGGCATTTTACCCGGTAAACCGGTAATTTTACCTTTTTCAGAAATCCTTACCCGGTAAAACCGGTAAGTCAGAAATTTTTACCCGGTAAATCCGGTAAAATGTGTGGCCTAATATCAGGAAAATTTATTGGTGGTCGTAACAGTTTTTGCAAAGTTTTGCTGGGGCACAACGACACTTTCAATTATCGAATTACTTTACGTAGTATGTACATACGTACCGCACAGCATGCGTAAGCATAGGTATGTAATGTAGGTGCGTACGTACTAAACAAACCTGAACCAAAAATAATTCCATCTATCTGTACGTACAGCCTGCTTCCCAATAATTTTTGTTCATTTGATTGGAGAAGTTTTTGGGCCCAATGGCCAAGGGAACCTGCGTGCCAATTGCGGATGTCGAGGGTATGAAATGAAGCATAGGCAATATCCTAATGATATTTTAGTTTAGATGTTCATGTGCTTGGGTTCGTAAAAAAAAAGTCACCAACAAGCACAGAAAGAAAAGGTGTGAAATTTCACAAAGTATGTCGAAAACTTAGTACTGCTGCAAAAAAACTTGCTTGAAATAGCTCCATCATACATACAGCCATTAATTTTTACCTGGTACTCGCAGTGCAAGGTGGTAGGCGGTAAAATCCGGTACTGGCGGTAAAAATTTTTACCGGCTCCGGTAATACCGGCAAGGCCAGGCGGTAAAAGGTAAGCCGGTAAATTTTACTGGCTTAAAATTGTCCCAGTACCGGGTAAAATTTACCCGGTAAAGATACCTGCTGCACCAATAGTCTTTTCTACCCTTTGCTTCTGTTGATTTCCCTGTGGACAAGATTCCATAAAGTGGAGGAGCCAGCAATCGTCGTGTAAGAGTCGCTAGACAAGTTCTTTGCACAAAATTTCTGTATGCCGGCTATATGAAATACGAAATAGGGTGCTGTGCGGGTAAACCCATTCACCTAATGCTGTTGAATTTGTCTGTTTCAGCAAGTAATGAAGCAAATAGCTCATTCGAAGGAGGAGCGTTCAAGAAATTGAATGATATAAGAATTGTCTCAATCGGTCCATTGGTTGCTGAGATATACAGCCCTGAAACTTTGGTGGCCGTATTTTGTCATGGCCAGGTTTACCCCAAAGTACCATACCCTACGTGTAACCGGAAGGTAATTTTCGCCTACTTTTAGATGGGACGAAACTCATTTCGGCAAAATGATCAATGGGTACCTGAATCGCGAATTTTTCTTTGACGTTCATCCTCCTTTGGGAAAGGTGACTTGAGTGGTGTGGTTGTACGTTATAGGGTACTACGGGGTAAGCCCGGCCATGGGAAAATCCGGCCACCTAAGCTTCAAGGCTGCATATTTCAGGAATCGATGGATCGATTGAGGCAATCATGATGTCAATCGATTCCTTGAACTCTCCTGTTTCCAGTGAGCTTATTTATTTGGTTCATCATTTCCTGAAGCTGAAACAGACAGTCAAAGGAGCGTAGGTGGACGAGTTTACCCCATGGCCGGGTTTGCCCCATACCCATAACCCTAAACATACAGGGTGTTTCATAATATACTCGCCGGATGTTTGTGCTTATATCTCCCCACCGGAGTGTCACATTCAAATGCGGTTTTTTGCTTTGAATAGCCAAGGCTTCAACGTTGACGCAGCCAAAATTTCAGCTTTGTAGGCCAACAGGAAGCGGCTCAAACAGCTCGATTTGCAAAGCGTCAATTTTCACACATTTTTGCAGGCGGCCAGGTACAGATCGGCTCCGGTTTTTCTCTCCCCAGTTTACCTGACCCAGTTCTCTCCTTAGTTTTCCTTCCGCAGTATTCCCCTCCCCATTTTTTATCTGGAGCACAAGTTTCGGTAGAGTTTTCCATCTCCATGCCACTTCTCTTGCAGATTCGAACTTAGCAAACAGTGTTACAGCCAAAATTCGGTCATTCAAGCTTTTCCTTGGGACGCTGATGCCATGGTGATCAAACTGAGTCTATCTTCGACAAGACTGCTCAAAAATGCATAAAAGTTAGCGTGGAATGGTGCACAGACTTGAAAGAGCGAGAAAAAAGCGAAAATGCAAATCCGTACCCCGCCTCATTGCCCTGCCTCCGTTTTGCGCCAAAAAAGGCGCCGCAACTTTGACCGCTTACAGCGCCATGACAATGCAACCTAGGAAGCTAAAATTTTGGCTGCATCAACGTTTAAGCCTTGGCTATTCAACGCAAAAAGCCGCATTCGAATGTGACACTCCGGTGGGGAGATATAAGCACAAACATCCGGCGAGTATATTATGAAACACCCTGTATATTGTAGGCCTATTATGTATTGTTTGGGTCGAAAATCAACCGCGTACACAGTCATGACATGAGTACTGTGCACTTGCACTTACACTCATTAGTCATGGGATAAATTCGAACTCAATTCACCGTGAGTTTCAGCGTAAAACAATGCTTTCACCGTGCATTTTCAGTTGCTTTACACTTCCGTCGCTGTCACAATCGGTTACAATGGATCTGAAGATTTTGCCCAACCTGGCAAGGCGTACAATACTACTGCCTATCTTCACATGCGTCAGGTATGCAGAATACACTACACTAACACTGTAGTGCCTCGTTTATAGTTACTGCTTGTATGTGCAACCCTTTTTACCACGTTTTCGATCCTTTTGTACCACGAATGCATAACAGAATGTCAAGAATTTTCAGGTTTCTGCGTTTTGCGGGTCTTTGATACCGGTTTTTCTTTGTGCAACTGCTCAAATTGTGACAAAATCTCAACAATGCGCGTTCTTGGTTGCTGTGATCTCCTTATTTGGTAAGAAAACTTGTGCTATTGCATCGCATTGCATTGTACCAAGAATAAGGTAATGGATGGGCCTTGCATTTCAGACAATGCTCTGATTACGATTTCTCAATACATTTTGCTTGATCCCATTTTGCTGATGTTTCAAGCTTTGGCTATGACGTGCCTCTCAAAAATTTGGTAAGTATCTTGTCAAATGTTGTCGATAAATATTGAGATTGCCCCAACTCTGATTGATGGCGATTTAACACCTATCGCGCTGGTTTGGCTCAGAGTTCACCAGGTTGTATCTCATATCATTAGCGTGGTATCATTTCCCATTTTCTGCAACTTTTGACATCTGAGACAATGCAGCGCGGTTGCTGTTACACAATAATTATTATTCATTCTTTTAGGACTGATTGTGACAAAGGTCACGAATGTGCAATTTGGTGGACAATGCTTTGTGCAATATCCCTCACCAGTTGTGTTTGGTACGTGACGTTTATTGGCCATAATTTATTTTTGTGTTCAAGCCGTAAGCAGCACTGGTCATTTTCGGCTTCTTATTCAAATTGTTGTCTTGTTTTTTTACAGTGTCAAGTTTTCTGGTGCGCTTTTATGGCTCTTTGCATCAATGGTTTTTCTACGGCAAGTGTGGTTGCAGATTATGCTTGACTCGTCTTTGATAAGGAATAATTCAGTAAGGAGATTCAGTAATTTGTTTACTTGGACTGCTTGGCTGTATTACCTTTTGGCTTACACTATGCATGGTTCTTATGGACATTTTGAAACATTAGGTATTATTTGTACCAATTTTTTTTCAGGTTCTTTGGCTTGCAAAATGGTGCTTCTGTTTTATTGTCATTCCTATAGTCTGGCCAATAGCAGTTGGCACCTGGACTCAAGGCGAGTTGCGTAGTTTGCATGTACTTCTGCTAAATAGGAGTACACGAAGCGTGGACAGAAATCCGCATTTGTAAATCTATTTTACGCAACGCACCTTGAGTTCAGGTGCCAACTGCTATTGGCCAGACTATAGCTGTCTCTACCTTTCAATGTTTTGGCTTCATCTGTACATTTTGAACAAAAGGTACGCTAGAATGTGTGATCATCTTGGCTTTGCATCATCAAAAGGACATGGATGGTTGATTTAGACAAAAAAGCGTTCGAGCGAACGGGCTAATGTTTCAAATTTGGAATAAAGATTCGACTATCTGCGGTGAACTTCAATATATACACACACACAGCAGGTACACATACACTACCAGTTGTGCCAACGATATTCAGTATGGGTGGTAACAATGCGTAGTTTCTTTTTAGTGGAACGGGAGATGGCTATTTTTCTGGCAGATTTCAAGCACAGCTGATTGGAAATCATTTGCATAATACCTCGCAAAGCAAAGGTGTGTACTTTTATTATTGGCTTATATGCAACCACAACCACAGTAGGGTATTGTGGGGTAAATCCGGTCGCACTTGGACTTGGTGAGCTGAAAGCAGACTTTCCACATGGGTAGTCAGGTTTACCCATCTAATAATACGACCCCGTTTACCCAACAGTACCCTATCAATTTCTTCGCATTTTTTGCATATGGGGTACAATGGGGTAAACGCGGCCATGGGAAAATCTGGCCGCCTAAGTTTCAGGGCTTCATATCTCAGCAAACAATAGACCGATTGACTTTTTTCAAATGAGCGATTTGCTGAGACAGCAAGTTCACAGGAGCTTTAGCTGGCCGGGTTTACCCCATATTACCCTATCTGGTTACTTTTTCTGTCCAGATTTGTACTCTGATAACGTGATAACTCTGCGCAGTGCAACGTACAGTGGTGGTTGTCTGCATTCACATCAGCACAGTTACCCGGCAATAGCTGCAGCTAATAATGGGGAGGCAATACAGCAGGTAAGGGTTGCAAATCTGTCGTTTCGCTCATTATATGGTTTGGAATGTAGCCTAAGTTTGGGGCGGGGAAGGGTAATTTCAAATCCATCCAACTTTGTTCTACCGCCGGGCATTTCACCTTTCCTAGCTTTTCTATTGGTCCGAAATTAGCCCCTCTTACCCTACATCCCGTACATTGGTGTTAACACACTGTATTGGACCGGCTATGTGTAAAAACTATGCCCTCTACGGTTCTTCATGGTTTATAATAGGTAACTGGCTATTCACATATCGACTCAAACAACTATTGGCGAGTCTATGCACCCAAGTTGACAAATGGTGAAAAGTTAAAACACGGGGATACAATTCAGCTTTATCATCAAAAGTAACGTCATGTATGTTATGTAAAATAATACCAGGAATACTACCGATGTTTTCAGTTTACTTGCTGAATAAAACAACGCATTTTGTATTCTTTCAGCACTGCAATGGCTTTAGCTGCTTTCAATGCTGCCAGCTTTTTGTCAAAGAGCCGCTATTTGGTTGGAGCTTTGGAGAAGCGCTCGGTAAGGTAGGGTACTGTGGGGTAAACCCGGCCATGGGAAAATCCGACCACCTAAACTTCAGGAACTCTCCTCTTTCAAATGAGCTATTTGGTTCATCATTGCTGAAACAGCAAATTCACAGGAACTAGTAGGTGGTTGGGTTTGCCCCTGGTCGGGTTTACCCCAGACTACCCTATAGCTTGGTTTGGTTGCTGTTGTATCTTCAAAATAAGTCTCCTGCTATTGCTATAAATAATCCTTTGATTTTGTGGATTGTTTTCTTTAGAAAAATGTAGACAGACTTGATCTATGGAAATTGGATGTTCAAAATGCAGCTCAAGCTCTTTCGGGTGTAACAGAATTCAGGCTGATAAACGATCAACTCAACTGCGCATTATCATTCGATCAACAAGCGTTGCCCTTGTGGTATGAAAGAACAGTTGGAAAAGTGGAAATTTTCCTAATGTTTCATGTCAAGGTTATCTATGATGCCGTTTTCTGAGTACGTACTACGTGGTTGTTGACGGGGTACCTTTTGATAAAAATATTATGATTGCTTTTGTCTTGACTTTGTTGTAGGGGATACTCGCAAAATGAAATTTCTTGTACGCGGCAGCTGAATTCGAAGTCGACTATGTGGCTTGTGGAAGAAAACAAGGCTCCATGGACAATTTGTACGCATTCATCTTTTCTCCTATTTTTCAGGTAACTTTTTTCAGGTTTTTCAGGTTAGTTATTGGGATACGATTTTGGAGCAGGTTATGTGGGGAAAACCCGGCCACCTTCACATGTATGTAGAGAGAATGGACAGAAGGGTGGCCGGATTTACCCTGCATTACCCTACGTGTTGTATGTTTCAGCGGAGGCGACAAACCTCAACTACGCCGACTTGGCCCCGAGTTTCCTTTCCTCATTGGTCGAGCTGCATCACGTGATGCTAGCTGGAAGCAGTCAGCTGACCCCGCATCCGGGTGACGTCACCAGCAAGCCTTGGGATTGGCCAATGAACAAGGTTCCTAATTTTATGTTGGAGTTTTGGACTGTGCAGTGACTGATGGTATAGTTCAATGGGTAGAGCGCTCGTTTGCAATGCGAGAGCTCCAAGGTTCGATTCCCTGTCACATCTGGCAAATTTTTCCTACTCTATCTACGAGTAGAGTTGTTTTTGAGCGTTGCCGCTCCAATCCAAGCTTTTATGTACCATTGATTCGTGTTTGTTTGTATGTCCATATCTGTACCATACCAGTTGCGCTAAAACTTGGGTAGTCGCGAGGTGGCCCCGCGGTATTAGTGAAAGTTTAGATGGGTGCCGACGGGACCGTCGACGTCGTTCAGTCATCTGGAAGCGGAAAAGGAGCGAGTTAGAAGAAGAATAGGCACACTACACAACAAACGACATAGACAACGTCAGCACTGATCTAAACTTTCACTAAACCGCGGGGCAACCTGGTGCCAATCCAAACCAAAAGCGTTAGCGCAACTGGTCAATAAACTCACTTTTTCTTTGCTTTTCAGGGCCAGCCATTCATTGAGAAGCGCTTACGCGTAGAGTTGAGAGGCACGTCGCTCATTTGGACTCTGAATCTTCTCGTCCTACTTGCATTTCCTCCCTTGTATCTGGTTGTACACGGATGGAACAAGCGTCACCGAGCTTTTGACTCAACGGAGAAACTTGTGCACACGGGTTTATTGGACATTGGTGCACTCTT
Organism: Epsilonema sp. ZAB3_2; assembly: GCA_030247985.1. Taxonomy (NCBI): domain Eukaryota; kingdom Metazoa; phylum Nematoda; class Chromadorea; order Desmodorida; family Epsilonematidae; genus Epsilonema; species Epsilonema sp. ZAB3_2. The sequence goes on from JASAMW010007423.1 coordinate 28,247, forward strand.
TTACCTGGGTTGGCTGCTGCATTTTGGTCCGTATTTCCTTATGCGGAGAGTGCTGTATTTTCATCATTACCTGCCGGCGGTGCTATTCAATTCGTTGATTTCAGGTAAATGAGAAGGAAAATTTGTCAGCTGTGTCAGGGAATCGAACCCGGGACATCTCGCGTTCCAGGCGAGCGCGATAACCACTGAACTACACACATGGATGACCCTCAATCACACAATTTGAATTTCCCCTTTGATCTTGACAGCTATATAGGCTAATAAATAGGCGGTTGTTACAGAGCCGCCCCTTTTCCTCGTCGAATCGGCCCAAGCTTTTTCTCTGTTATTTTACGGCCAGCTGAAACGTCAATGTCACAGGTTCACCCAGAGACGGCAAATTGTGTTCGTATCTACGTTATGGAGGAGCAGTCTGGGTGAACTTGTGAATCTGATGGTTCGGCTGGTAGAGGTTCGGGCCGACCTGGATAAAATTTGGGGGATTTTGCGGGGAATACGTATAGTAGGGCACTGTTTGGTGTTTGGTCACAATTTTTTGAATAAGATGGAGCAAGGGCGACTGGCGGAACAAATTTTATTGTTTATTGGTTCCTTTATCAAAACTTTGAAACATTAGGCCATTTTCCAGTGTTAGTTGCGTCAGAATAATCGCTCTACAGGGTGTCTCATAATAAACCGAACACTTTTCCGTGCATATAACTCTGGAAGCACGTGTTAGATTTTCATGCGGTTTTTTGTGTTTAGTAGCCAAGGCTTCAACTTTGATGTCTGCAAAATTTTAGCTTCATAGGCCCAGTGGAAGCTGCTCAAACACATCCTTTCTCTGGCGGTCAAAAACGAGATTTTTTCGAACTGGTAGTGGAGGATTTAAGGGCCTCCTGTGCATAGTCCAAAATAAAATTAGTCTCGTAATGAAAAAAGATGTCCCAAAATGCTAGGAAATGTGTATCTCATGCATTATCCCCATGGCAGCATAGCAAACGCGTGGAACAAGTTATCTTGAGAAATAAGACCGTAATTTTTCTCCATACTAAAGAAAAAACGTCGATTTTGAACTTTGAGATTCAAACGGTCGTAATTTCTGAAGTACTTGGACCAAGTAGCTGAAATTTTGTATACTTCTACAGGGTGTCCCACGTAGACCTATCGAATGGTCCAGCCTTATAACTTCCGTATTACAGGAGATATCATGCTGAAATTTTGCCCCCAGAAACCCAAGAAAATACCATTTGTTGTGGCAAAATTTGAGCCAGATAGGTCGAGTAGGAATGAAAATACGAGCTTGCAAAGTTTCGAGCACGTTTTTCAACATTTTGAAATCAGTGGTGCCAATATTGACCTTGACAGCTCCTTGAAGGCAGTTATGAGCTGCATGTCGCCTATATTTTTGAATCCTTTGTGTTCTGGACTTGTTTGGCCATGTTGCCATGTTGGATGAGCTGCTTGACCATGCTGAGCAGAAGATTACAATCTTAAAACCATGCTCAGCGCAGAAAATGCGAAAAACAGGGTCCAACATTTCCAAGCCTGTAATTTCATCCCTAGTTGAGATATCTGGCTCAAATTTTGCCACAACAAATGGTATTTTCTTGGGTTTCTGGGGGCAAAATTTCAGCATGATATCTCCTGTAATACGGAAGTTATAAGGCTGGACCATTCGATAGGTCTACGTGGGACACCCTGTAAGTTGAAGCCTTGGCTACTAAATACAAGAAACCGCATGAAAATCTAACTTGTGGTTCCAGAGTTATGTGCACGGAAAAGTGTTCGGTTTATTTTGAGACACTCTGTATATATTTTGTTACAGGCATACTTCTTCATTGGATGCTGAATTTGGTCTGCGAGAAGAGTTTCATCTTTCGCTACGTCTGCATTTCCGCGCTTTCTGCAGCTGTGATATCCTGGTAAGAGAATTATTTTTATTGATTTACCAACTTTGTCGTTTGAGTATTGAGAAGTTTTGCGACGGGGGGGGTGTGAAGTTGGACTGAACGGGAATCGAACCTGGCAGCATAGCGGGCGCTTTACGTTCAGAATTAGAGGCGTATGTATGTACAGTACTTATGTTCGACGTACGGCCAAAAAGCAAGCAAATGCACTGCAAATGCATGGACAGCCGTGGACTTTTTCGGGCGTAGCTTTTGGGGCATACGTCGTAATGTGTGTGCGCTGTGTGTACGTTACATGTTGAAGTAACGTATTGTTGTAGCTGGCTGCAAGAAAATCCATTGGCTTATGGTGCAGAAGTGATAAGGTGATAGAGATACTGTAAAGTCACTTTCACTTGGACCCTGAAATCCTAGTCCGCTTCTTTCGCAACTGTCTACGCGCGCGCGCCGCACTTTGCACGCGGCGCATAGACAGCGCCCGGATTTTTTCAAACTGTCTATAAACAGGGGGGATGTAACTATTTTCTCAGGATTTCATGGGACAATCATATTGATTTTTTGACTTTTTTGATTTTGTACTTGCCATGTGAAAAGACGCGGGTGACCCCTGAAAACGGCTGAATACGATTTATTAAGAAATAACGTAGGGTCACACAGTTATACAGTACGCAAGCATACAACCATGAAAATAATATCACAGGGTGGAGCACTCAAAAGCTTGTCGTAAGGTAGAGAAAAAGTACTGTCCACTATTGCTGCATGTCATTCATTTGCAAGGGCACAATTTTCATATGAAACAACACGCGCAAAATACAAATTACCCATATTATTTACTTCATACGTAGGGTGGAGGAGTAAAAAACATTGCTCGCTACCTATCTCTCGATACATTCAAGTTCAAAATCGATACTCTTTGTCCGCCGCTAGTCGCCGTGTTCTGACTTCTTCCGCCGCCAATAGATGGCGGGCTGGTGACGGGTCGCTGAGCGGTGATTGGTCGATTTCGCTGTTTTCGCCACTCCACCTTCTCCGTGGTCGTCGTCGACTCGCTCTGATTGGTCGGTCGACGAAAACTGGAGCGCAACCTGGTGAGCTCCTCCGAAAACAGTTCGCCGCTTTGCAGCGCGGAAATCAGCTGGTCGAAATCTCCGGAATGCGACTGCTTTTTCCCGCTCGTTTTCCCGCCTTTTTTGCCGTCTCCGCCGCCGCCGCGCAATTGTCCGAATTTGGCAGAGAAGAAGGATTTGCGCTGGGCGATGGTCGCCGTGGCTCGCTGTCTTCGCTCTGCTTCTTCCTTCGCTTGCCACATGGTGCGATGAATGTCGGAGAAAGAGGAGAGGAATTTGGCGAAAATGCCGAAAAAGTCGTCCGGCGAAATTTGACTGGAATCCGCACTAAATCGCTTGACGCAGGACGTGAACTGGAAAAGAAATTCACACGAATCTGTTTCAAATTGAAACGGTGAATTCCATTTGTCATATGGGAAATATTTTTCCTTCATTTCTGATATTCAATCAGAGCAATACCCTTGCGCGTCTTCCTTTATGCCCAAGTTGAAACATTAGCTCGTCCACCGCCATAATGGCGGTTGTACAATCAATGTATGTAGGACTACGTACATCCCATTTAAAACATGGTAATCGAAAATGTATCTCGCGTTTTTATTGATGGGGAGCAAAGCCTTCAGATGATGGACAGATTTACCCCATTGGGGTTTGCGTTGCCCCACGCTCGCATGCAGTACATGGTAAGGTACCATGGGAAAATCCGGCCACCTAAACTTCTGGGCTGCATATCTCAGCAACCAATGGACCGATGGAGACAAATAGGATGTCAATCGATTCCTTCTGCTCTCCTCTTTCTAATGAGCTATTTGGGTTCCTCATTTGCTGACACAACTTCAAAGGAGCATAAGGTGGCCGGGTTTACCCCACAGTACCCTACAGACATGGTACACGTGCACTCACCGCAGTCCTCATTTGTTCAGTTTTCAGCTCCATTTCCTGCATGGATGAGCTCGCAACGCCCAGAAATTCCGTCATGACTGGTGCGAATAAATCTCCTTTCACTGCGGGTTGCGGTAGTTCAGCTGCAATTCCTTGCTTCCTCTCGCTTTCCGGTGAATTTTCAGCTGATGATGATGTAGGAGTTGAGGATGTGGTGGATGGTGGTTTCGGTTGTTGTTGTGGTTGCTGCAGGTTGCGCAACTCGTCCCGTATCGTTTGTAGCCCGCTCTGGAGATTCTTCAGCTCGAGTTCCAGCTCAGTTTTGCTGCAAAAAAGAGGAAGAAAATTGGATGAAACATCAAGTTTATAAGTTTGGTATAATGCCGCGTTCACCAGACGTCCGTAACGGACGGACGAACACGTTACGGGTTCACGAACGGACGTCTGGTAAACGCGACATGATAACAGTGCGAAGAAAGTCCGAAAATGGTCAGTGGGTTAGCAGCACCAGGTCTTAAATTGTAGTGTCTATGCCCCGTCCCATGTTCTATATATTCAACTCAGCTACTACAATATACGTAATGAGCACAAAGCATTCCTACCTGACTCTGGCAGCGTCAAAAACCGGCGATAAATCCCGCCTGATCCTCAATAAATCCGGATACTTCTCCTCGATCAATTCCACCAACAGATGCAGCAGGCTGTAGTCGGGTCTCGACGCGCTCTTAACCGATGACAGACCGTTCAGAGCTGACAGGCTGAAAGCCGAAGCGTCCGAATTGCGCTTTCCATGGTTCAAGTAATTTCCCACCGCCAAAACGAGGGCTAATAGCTGCCGCAGTCGCGCAGAGGTTAAGAGGGAACCGGAAGCTTTGGTAACTGCTGAAAAATGTGTCAAACATCATTGGTTCTTGTGCTTGGAAAATTGGGGAAACTGTTGCTGTTTTGTGTTGGAAGGTATCGCTGAATTATGCGTACAAATTCGTCGATTCCTTTTGTTTGTACTACTACTGGGAGAAAGAAAATTTGGGCAAACTTGTGAACTTGCTGTTTTCGTAGGTACCTTCGATTTGAGGTCGCAGAAACTCTAGGCGATCCCTGAAAACCTTGCGATAGTGCAAGCATCGCAACCGCTCTTCGTAGCGCGGAATTCTGCAAAGAAATGCTGGCATGTTTGCACTTGAATTTTGCAGAGTAAAGTACACAGGTAATTTTTAGGTAAAATTGGTAAATTTACTTGCTCATTTCCCAGAGAAATCGATCGGCGACAGACAGGGTGCGAACCCCTGAGGCAGCAACGGTTTCCCGGATTAGATCCGTCTCTTCTTTGCTCGGAACGAACTTGAGCAGCTGCAACAGACCAACAAAGGGCAATGCGTCACTTCACCTAATGTTTCAAATGTTTTATATAAGATTTGAGTGCCTATGTTACGTCAATCAAATCGAGGAACGGGCGAAAAGTCTTCAAATTTCGAATCAGTTTTTCCAACTGGCCAAAATTATCCCACCCTGCCCTTCTCCAATCTTTTCCACCATTATGTCCACAGTAAAATGTTTGCACAAATTACGCCTCACACCTTTTCGCATTTTTCGAGCCAACTTTTTCAACTGACCCAAATTACCCCACCCTAACCAAACCTCCTTAACCCCTCACCTGTTCTACCATATCTTTGGGTATGAGTCCATCTTCGTCCATCGTGTACATCACATGCCTCATTTCTTCGTTGCTCAGCTTCAACTTGGATAGAAGAATGGTGCAATTCTGCGCCCTTCTCGCTTCCACCAAAGTCACCACACTTTCCTTGGCTCTCCGATGTTTTCTGCTAACTGTGGAGAGCATTGTGGAACCGTCGAACGTTATCGCGCTGGCGGAATCGTCAAAATCTTCACCGGAATCGCTCTGAAAAAGTGGGACAGACTTATACATAGGATGAGTTAACAAACAAGGGTAAACGGGGAAAATATAGTGCCGCGGCAGCCCAATGGATAATGTTTTGATGGTCGTACCCTACGTATGTACAGGCAGTGGTTAATTTACAAGGGTGACTCGGGAAAATTTCGACCAAAGTGCGAGTTTTCACTGCCAAAAACCAGTGACCAACGGCGATCAACAGTGGTGTTTTAGCAGTGGTCACCCTTGCCAATATTGACAAGAGTGTCCCGGGAAAATTCTGACACCCTTCTTTGTTGCCCAATATTGTTCTCATCGAAGCGGTTAGAATTTACCCCAAGTTACCCTATTTATTCACCATAACATAACACACCATTTTACCCTGTTCGAAATTGCAACAGCAAAGAGATCATCGATCCTTTTCAAGTCCAGGTTTTTGTACAGTTCCTCTTCCTTCAGCTCTAGCCAAACCGTTCCCTCCAGCTGGCTGTACGGCAACTTCTGCCAGTTGACGGACTTGAGCGCGGCTCCCGGCTTGGGAACGGATTTCTTGGGACCGAAATCTTTCGAGGATTGCCTGAAATATGGACGAAGTTGCTTGGCTTTTTGTGAATGGGAATTTGCATAGAAAGGTTGGGGAAATCAGAAGAGGGACAGGAGAGGGGGAAATTGGCCAAGTGTTGCGGAAAGTGTCATCCATTTTTTCTTTTATGCCATCCTTCGCACATATATAACCCCTACACCCACACTAACCAACCACCCACCTAGTTTCCATACTTTAACCGAAGTTTCCTGCACAATTTAACCCCTACCCAGAATTTCCTGTGCATACAAATTCCATCTGCAGAAATTAGGCGGCAACAAATTATATGAAATCCATTTTCGCACTCCACATGCGGCCCAAGTTTGCCCACGGTCCCATGTCCTTGTTTTGCTCCGTTTTAAAAAAAATTTAACCCCTACCCAATCCCCCCCCGTACCTTCCACTCTGCAGCAGGCTGGACGGCGGCGGCGGCGGCGGGGCGGGAGGCGCGGGTACCGGCGACGCCTGCGGTTCCGGCGTGCCGCCAGTGGGCGGACTTTCGGGAGGGGTTAAGGGATCGTTAAAGGCAGCGGCGCTCCTCGTCTGCTGCGCTTGGCAGCTGTGCAGCTTGCGTTCCAGTTGGGTCACCCGCTCCTCCAGACCCTTGCACCGGGTCTGCTCTTGTTGGAGCTCGGCGGAAAGCTGCTCGAAATCCCGCTCCGTGTGCAACCTGAGAATTGAAAGAGGAAAAGAATGAGCGTGAATAGGGGTTGAATGGGGGAAAACAGTCAGTACATAATAGGGTAAATTTGGGTCATGTTGTGAATAATGGAAACAGTCGTAATCTTCTTTATTTCTTAAAAGGGATATTGGTGAATTTTATGAACCAAAGTTTTCAGTCGAAACAAAATGTTGTTTTGTCTGATCTTACTGTTTAAGCAAGCTGTCAGAATTGCATACAGCATTTGAGGGTAAGAATAATTCACCGTACACTAAAGAAGACGTGTAAGCTCAAACTTACTTGCTCAAAAGCCGATCCATGTTCAGCTGTTGCAAGGGTTCGATGGTTTCGGGTTCCGGACTGCTGCCAATGCACGCCTGCAGACTGACCTGCTGAGCCACCAGATCAAAAAAGCGCCACAGCTCAATATTCTTGCTGTCTCCTGCAAAACAAAGAACCACAAGTACCTAATTCCTTGATAAAAAATAAACACAAGGGCAAAGTGGAATTTGAACTATATGAAAGGACTCCTAACGATAGGAGTGGTACCACTGAGCCACGAGCAGCAGCACATGTTTTTCAGCAAAACTGAGATTTGAACCCTGAGCAAGATAGGAAGGAACGTGGTACCACTGAGCCATGAGCGAGCTAGTATGTTTTTCGGCAAAGCTAGGATTTGAGCCAGGACCAAAGGGCTCAAACTCAAACGTGGTACCTCTGAGCCACGAGCGAGAGCGTGTATTTTTGGACAAAGCAGGCACTTGAATCCCTACCTGGGAGCAGGAGCAGATGCGCCATCAGTGAGGCGAAGTGCGGATAAGCACCCGAGTGACTGACCCTTTGATTCAGCACGCCAAAAACTGATTCGGGATCTTTGTAGTCGATAGAAGACTCTTCGGAATGAATGAGTGAGGAGAATTCCTGCTCGTCTTCTTGTCTCATCTGTACAGCAGAAAAACGAGTCATTTTGACCTAACGCCTTAGAAGAAAAAAACGCCTCATTTTGACGTTTTGCCTTAGCCCCTGGAAAAGCGTGGTGAAGGATAGGACTTAGGCATGATGTTCATACCATTTCGAACAGGTCCAAGTGATCCTGTAGAATTTGCGATTCTTCAAAAGCGCGCATCTCGTGAATGGCCGGCTCAATGCCTAGCATGAGCAGCTCGAAACGAAGGTGCATGCGAAATTCGAGGCTTGTCTGAAAAGAAAAAAATAGTAGCATTGTTCGCCTACTGTACATAACATACGCACGTAACTACTGCTTAGGCTTAGGCTTAGGCTTAGGCTTAGGCTTAGGCTTAGGCTTAGGCTTAGGCTTAGGCTTAGGCTTAGGCTTAGGCTTAGGCTTAGGCTTAGGCTTAGGCTTAGGCTTAGGCTTAGGCTTAGGCTTAGGCTTAGGCTTAGGCTTAGGCTTAGGCTTAGGCTTAGGCTTAGGCTTAGGCTTAGGCTTAGGCTTAGGCTTAGGCTTAGGCTTAGGCTTAGGCTTAGGCTTAGGCTTAGGCTTAGGCTTAGGCTTAGGCTTAGGCTTAGGCTTAGGCTTAGGCTTAGGCTTAGGCTTAGGCTTAGGCTTAGGCTTAGGCTTAGGCTTAGGCTTAGGCTTAGGCTTAGGCTTGAGCTTGGGTTTGGGCTTGGGCTTGGGCTTGTGCTGAGGCGTAGGCCAGGCAGAATTACATACCTCAGCGTTTCCTGCTTTCAGTAGGGTGTTCACTAATGACATAATCGCAGTGACCACCCTCTCTTCTTCCTTTTCGCTGCCATAATGTCGCCACAGATCGCCCACAAGTCGTTGAAATCGCGTTCGCTCGCCCAAATATTGCGATGCTTTCGAGACAGATTCAAGAACTTTCTGGTGGCCGTCCGGAGGTAAAAGACAGAGGCCGCTAAGAATTTCCAAAGCTGTCACCTGCAATAGAATAGCTTTTTTGGTAAATAATTACGGTAGGGCTACGGTATTCTATTGAAAGAGAAGATCGCAGCAAGTTCTGACTTCGACGTTTGCACACAAGGTCAGCTGCAATTTGTGCCCAATAAAATGGGAAGAAAGAAAGGTGAGAGAATTTTTTACGATTTCGCAATCAAAAACACGGGCGTTTTCAGGAGGTAAAAAGAGTCGTGTCACTGTAGGTATAGAAGTGTGTGGATGTGCAGTGAAAATATACAGCAGTGACTCACTTGTCTGTCACTAGGTGAGGACACGTTCGAAAAAAAGACGGACATACAAGTACTCAAGTGTCGGCGTACATAACATAGGTACATCATGTATGCATAGGCAGGCACTTTTGAGACGCTCTGACCATCCATCTGGTAGGGTGATTTTGAGTGTGCTCTTAAACGTCACACCATTTTTAAAGAGGGTATACACAAACTAAACTACGCCACCAGATGTGTTTCAGTGTTCATTGAAATTTGAAGAGTAGAAAAGGAACTCTCACTCTAACTGGTGCGCGTATAAAAAATTGTGCCAATAAAGTGCAAGATCAAATAAACACAGGATGATGATGGTTCGATTATATTCGGCGTTAACAAAGGTGACTCACCTTGGCTCGACTGAATTCGATCCCGGTTGCCACAGCGACAGAGAGAAGAGCGTCCGACGATGAGAGGACGGATAAGCGACCATTCTACAACAGTCAGAAAAGTGCTAATGGACACTTGAGGGAAGAAAGGTGTCAGAATATTATTGCAGAGAAAACACGTACGTAACCCTAGGCTACGGAAGCGCGGCTTAGCCTTTGGAACGGCTATAAACGTAAGGGGGGAGGATCGAAACAGGTAGGTATACCGTACATAACCTAGCAAATTAGATACAAAAGGCAAAGGGGAAGGAAAACAAAGTGTCCAATGTTTTCGCAAAGAAATTGCGACGACAAAGTTTAGAAATTGAGATAATTCCACACTCTCCCATTTTGCAAAAACTTCACGGTTGAGCTTGACTTCGGTTTCACAGCCGCAAAATGGGGCGTCAAAAACTTTTGCGACCACCCGGTTGCAGCTTTTTGTGTCAGAACTTTGCTTTTCTACTGGTTACCGTTTACCGGACTCGCTTCAATGGACATCGGTCGATAAACAAGTAAGTGGCAGGAAAAAAGGCTCTTTTTTGAAAGAGAAAAGCCGCCAAATTTTCGGCGCAGAATAAACAAAAACCGGTGGCGCGGAACCAAAATTTACGACAGGACAAGCTGGACGCCAAATGTAAATACGCACATAATATGGGCTAATTTTAAGCCACAACTCACGAAATATTACGGTAATTTTTAATACACATATTTCCTTAGTTTTCACCGTGCAATTCAGCAGGGCCTTGAGGCAATTCAAGATGGCCGCCGCCAGTTGATCAGAGCCGTAGTGAAAAGTGCGGGTGCAGTGCTTCAGAATTTCAGTCATGAGATCCAGACCTCCGTCGTCCAGAAATTCACCAACCCAGCTGCAAGAAATAAATACAAGCACGGTGAAACATCATTTTTCCGAGTTTACCAAAAAAAGGTCAACGCCAATTATTCATAAACCCAAAGCACGAAGAAACGGTAGAATCACATAACGGAATAAAATTCATGAAACATCAACTTCAAAAGTTCACCCGAAAAGGGTCGCTTTACATACTGTAGGCCTACCTGTGAGATTGCGTTCGAAGGGAAACCCTAAGCGATTCCATGTGGTTGAGGATTGCGCTGTTGGTTTTGGAGGGATCCTGTCTCAGCTGTCGAAGGACGGACGTGAAAAAATCGGCAGGTTGAAAGCCTGACTGTCTTGCCTGAAAATATTATTTATTTATTTGTTTATTTATCTAACCTTTAAGTTAGCCTATTTATTTATTCAGCCTATTTATTCAGCCTATTTATTTATTTATATAGGCCTATTTATTTATTTATTTATTATTTATTTATTTATTTAATTATTTATTTATTTATTATTTATTTATTTATTTATTATTTATTTAGGCCCATTTACTTTTTATTTATTTATTTATTTAATTTATTTATATATTTATTTATTATTTATCTATTTATTTATCTATTTATTTATTTATCTAGGCTATTCGCTTGTCTATTTATTCATTATTTTGTGCAAAGCTTAGGTAGTGTATGTACGTACCTCGCGATAATTTTGCTCGCAAAGCATGAGCCACTTTTTCTCCGCTGGAATTTGAAACATGGTCTCTTGCTTGTCTTTCGAAAGGTCAAGCTCGGCCTAAAAACATAAATAAAAAACGCGTAATCTAAATTTTACATTCCGTAGTTATCAAATAATGTAAGCAAAGATTATTCTGTAATCTTACCACAAATCTCTTAAACTCCTCATCAAGCTCGTGCGAAGCCGGCATGCTGCCACCGAAATTAAACCTCGAAATATGGTTATTATTCCTTTCCATTCCATTGTTGGGATAATCATGATTTTTCAACGACGGTCCTGGGTGATGGTTATGATCCGAACCGAATAAATATTTTCCGGGCAATTTGTGGAAACAGCCCATCGCTTTTTCCAGCAGGTTCATTGTTGCAAGTTGTTCGTCGTTTACTCATCGACCGTAATCCATAATTAATTATTGTTCAGCAGAAAATAGATTTCTTTGAGGAACTTTCGTAGCTATCCATCGCTGTTTAGAATCACCCAATTTCTGAAAAAAAGAAAAACTTACGGTAATCTACTAAACCCTTCTTTAGTCAGTAAAGTGGTAAAGTCTTATCCAAAAAATAACGCCAGAAAACCGCGAAAATCGGTCAGAGAATTTGCACATTGTAACACAAAGCACTTCGCAGATCACGAAGCATGAAAAAAAGGGAAGGCACAAAGGACATCAAAATGAAGCGAAAACAAAGACAAAAGCAGGTACCTATGTGCGGTATGTATTTACTAGTGTCGCGGTAAGAATAACACGTATGAAAACTGACACCTCATTTTCAAATTGCGAGGAGAAAAAGCAAACAAGGGAGGGAGGCTAACTTGAAGGCAGAGGCGACCTGCCGCGGAATTTGTGTGAATAACAAATCAATTTTGTCAACATCGGAGTGGCTGTCCTGTCCACTCGCACTGCGTAGTCAATTTAAGCAGCCTTCCGACGATACAACGTACAGATGCAACGCCTGGTTCATACCCCCTCGATCGTGAGCTAAAGTTGAGATCCGTGCCATCATTAGTATGGAAGCATAGGTAGCAATCAAGTCATCCTACGTTATAGGGCAATAAAAGCGGGGGGATTGAAGGGGGAATTCATTTTTGTGAGGGAGTCCCTCCGTCCATCGTTGCCAATACTACGTAAACCCCCACATGAAAAAAACTCGCAAATTGATGGACTTGTTGACTGAACGAAGAAGGCTGTAGGTAGACCTATGAACACAAAAGACTATATGAGGCACTACATACACCGGCCATTAAGCAATAACAAAGAGAGAGGTGGGAAAAGCCTAGACAGCTAACAAGGCACGACTTCTCATTGTTGACCCAAGCAGAAAAGACCTCCATTATGCTTACGTACGTAAAGCGCGTTGCATGCTAAAAATGCGGACTATGCACTTTATGCAGGCCGGCAGATAGAAAATAAACACAGGTAGGCCGATCATAAATTTAGACTTTGGAATGCACTTGCCTTTGCATGGTACCAAAAGGAAGTGTTGGACAAAAATAAATATAATGGAGCATTAGGTAGGTCGATATGTACAGCTACCTACCTATAGAGCCTGCATTGCAAATATTATATACTGTACGTACATCTACACTACAGCGTGTAAAACATGCCATAGGACAAAGTCCGGCACTTTAATCTGTGGTTTTGGAGACAAAATTTAGGTGAAATACAGTAAATTACCGCATAGCTACCGTACAACTAGGTACCATTGCATTAGTACATCAACAAGAAGAACCTAAAGTCGAGCGAGGCGCAAAGTCGCATTTTACCGAAGGACAAATTTCGACAAATATGCACGTGTTTATTTGCTTTTAGCTAACGAAATAGCAGAAGCGAACAATACAGCAGTTGAACAAGCTAATGCAACGTACATACACTGGGTATTTCAAGCGCAAAAGCACGGAAAATATTTGGCGACGTACGTGATACAAACTGGTGCAGTCGCTAGCATGCACTATTTCAGCGACTTCGTTGAGTATGTATGTTAATTTCGCGTGTGCGATTGCATATGCGCATAAATACAGCACATAACATACGTAGTTACACGTACGTACATATATTCCATACGACACACAAACTTTGCAAAGCATAAAGAGATACCCTATGCCGGTCATTTGCTACGCACTATTGCGCAAGCTACTACGTACAGCAGGTACATACCTGCCTACAGCATGTACCTAAGTTACACCATACTTCATAATGTGGCGCCTATGGTAAAAGGTCACTTGAAACAGCCCATCAGGTTTTGGCGTCGCAAAACACAAACTACCGACAAAGCACACACTTTCATAACTGGGGGCAATAAAAATAGCGGAGGCGCAATGGTTTAGAATATTGCAAACAAAGCAAGAACAAGTAAATAAAACACGGCGTCTTAATTGAGACCAATTTTCACCTTCGCTCCAAGAAAACAAAATGGCCCAGAGCAAACAACGACAGAGGTCAGCGGTCACATCATAAAATTTCGGTCCAAAAAGACACAGGTATTTGCTTTAGATGACACATCAAAAGGTAAACGCCAGTAGCAACAAAGGAAGAATAAACAGGTGCCTGCATAAATATGTACGAAGTGGTAGCTTGACACAAAAATATTTGCAAAACGCCGAAGCGACACCAAAACAAGCGCTGTTGTCTACTCCATGCGATAAAAATTTGCTTGTGTGTCTGGGTTCTTTTCGGCACGAAAAATGTCGGGGCCAATATATCGGGATCGACCTGAATATTCAAAACAAGATTTTTGGTCGCGGCCTAGCGGTGAAAAATGGCGTATGATACGGTATAAAGCACATCTCACATTCCTGTCGATATTTGTCTCTACGTATGTATGTGCATTTTAGTACGCATGTGGCTTCTGTTCTGTTCTACAGCTCTACATAGCACCAGTGACATGAAGAATGGACGGCGTTAAACACGAAAAAGGAAAGGGAGCAACAACGAAGGAAAAACTTAGGCATAACGGTGAGAAAAATATAGGGGATGTGACTGACTACAGTAACCCACTGTGCGTACAGACAGACCTACCTATACTTTGGCTTTAACTAGGCTTATGTAGTCTTCCGCAGCCGCGTAGAAAGCACGTACAGCATCGCATAATGTATACATAGATGCTGTCTCGTTTCATGTAAATCTCAGAAATACCAGTCTAATCAAGACAACGCCCATTGCGATAATCCTATGTCGTACACATTCATTTCCGCACCAATTGCAAAGGGCAAGAAGGACACGTCGTTCCTATCAGATAGAAATATCTTCGAACTTTTTCCGAACAGCGGTCCAAGAGGGTTGCTCTTTTTATTGGTTCAAAGCGAGGTAAAAAAGTCATTCACTTTTGTCACTCCGAAAAAGCGAAAGTTGCGTTACAAAGGTAGGGTATTGTGGGGTGAACCGGACCGTGGGGTAAACCCGGCCCTCCCTTGAACTTGCTGTTTCATCAAATGATGAACCAATCAGCTGAATCAATTGATATCATTACTTGTCTCACTCAATCGGTCCATTCGTTGCTGAGATAAGCAACTCTGATAAAGCTAGTGACCGGATTATTCCATGGCCGGATTTACCCCATTGTACCCTATCTCAGAGGACGGAGATGTGTTTGACCTTGCGCGGAACAGCTCCACATCTTTCCTAACTCCTCCAACCATGGGCGCAACATGTCAAATTCTTGATGAAAACTTTGGATCTCTAATCGCAATCATTGTTCTTTTACGACGCGAACAATTTTCTCTTCACTTTCAGTGGCGGACGGACGGATGGGATGCTTTCCTCATCGTACCGCACAGTTTGTAGCACACCTGCTGCGCAGTTTAGTCAGGTGGAGAGATTTCAATGACATTTGAGAATATGGCGTAAAGTAAAGCTTCAAGTATAGTCACAATAAATAAATAAATAGCCTACCTACCTATAACCAACTGTATAAAATAAATAAATAGATTTGCTTAAATAAATATATAAATAGATAAATAAATAGGCTAAATAAATAAATAAATAAATAAATAAATAAATAAATAAATAATGGCATGCTTACCTACTGTAAAAAATAAATAAATAAATAAATATTACAGTAAAACAAGCAAAATCACGCCAAGAGAGCCTATAAACGAAGGCCATACACCATCCTTTCAATAGTGCCGCGATACTTGATGAGTGATGGTCAAGAATTTTTCACTTTAATGCCACCCTCGCCGGTACGCGTGTCTTGCGCGCGAGTGCGCGAATTTTTGTCTTTACGGCGTAAAATTCAGACCAGCCAGCCACCCTGCGTGGCAATGAAGGATAAAGTTGTCATAAAGTCCTAATATGTGACGCTTGTGCCTGGGTGACATTTTATGAGGTCGAAACGTACATTACACATATGGTTTAAGGAGGTTCAACTGAAGTGAGGACAGGAAATTTTAAGAAGGAGAAGATGCGCGCTCCTACCAACCCACCTATCAGGCGGTGTTCTCGTTCTTGTAAAATCAAAATCTTCCGCCTGCCAACAAAATGGGCTCTCGAGTAGTATTTAGAAAAGCTCCTCCCCTTTACGCAAGTGCGCATTCAATACTTAACAGAACGATTGAGGTAGGCCTACAGTAAGAAATTGTGCAATTAAATAGCAAAGGCGTGTCAGTAAATGAAGCGAAAGATGAAGGAAAAGGTCATAACCCTGTCTTTTGTGTGGTGAGACGCAAAGGATCAAAAACCGGGCCAAAGAAACTATACACAACATTATCGTGTCATCGCTTCAAATTGAGCGCGAAGTTTTTATTGAAATTTTCTGAAGTGAATGAAACATCAAATTCAAAAGTTTACTGACAGCATTTGCCGCCCCCAATGAGGTCTGAATTTAGTTGAAGATCTCTCTGTGTACATTGTACTCTAATGAGGGCAAATGAAGGAAAGTAATTTTTTCTGAACCGCAACGAAATGAAAATACGTAACGTACTGTACAATTGTTAGGTACAAAGGTTTTTTGCGGTGAAAAAATAACTGCGGATGTCAACAAACTTTTACAAAAAAGGAACGGAAAAAATACATGCACAATCAATTCAAATACAATACAGGGTCTAAAAATGTGCAGAAAGCGTTACTTTCATCGATAAAGAGAGTCATGTTTAAGAGGGTATGCACTATAAATAATATGCGTGGGTGTGTGAGGACATGAGAACAAGATTCTACAATTTTCCTGCAACATAAAATCTGTGATACACCCCAATTCTCGAAAGGGGCAATTAGCCGCACTGGGGGCGGCGAGGTATGGAAACCAAAAATTATGCCAATCTTTCAGAGCGCACAGACTACGGTACTTGGAAAAATCTGGATTAAAAAAGAGGTAAACTTTCAAAAGAATACACGCCAATTTTTATCCTACCATGGGCCATTTTCGGGAAAACCGTGCATATTTCGGATTTTTTCTAAATCAGTACAGAGGAAATTTAGCGCAGGGAGATATTCAATTTTACCGATAACCCATTGTGAAAATACCGCGCCAACATACAGGCCAAAGTTAATCCTTGATTACCATAACAGCAAAAAATAAAATATCAAAAAATGTCGTATGCACACGCAACTGTACAGTGCGGTGCACATCATAGAGAGGATGTGAGTTTCCACAAAAAAATTCAAAACCATGAAAACTAAATCCTAATTCCTAATTCACAGGAGCCAGACAGGACAGGATATACCCAGAAAATGACAGAAACATGCCGCCATACATTTCCGTTCTAAGTTTCAGAAGCGAAATAAGGCTCATGCTCATACACTCAATTTTTACTAAAGGTGGACGAAATATCGACACTGCATAATCCATGGAATAGGCTACAAGAGGTGTACCAGATGATATGAATAAGAGTATAGGGCAGGACACCACACGGAGATATCAAATTCACGTTGTCCTTGGCAATGAGAAGTGTCGCCTTGCCTGCACGGACTGCGGTTGGTCAGGACATCCCAAAACTGAACTCCCAGAATAAAACTCTCTAAAATCAGTTAGTAAAAATTTGACCAAAAACTTTTGAGCGAAAAACTTGCAGTGATTGGTTTGCATCGCGTTTAACAGATGAAACGCATTCTGGGAGTAAGCTACTCTGTGGAATGATAGATTGTCAAACTTAGTGAGAAATTTGCTAAATAATTTTTGAGAGTACCCATCGTCCAAAAAGTGCAAACGAGACACAAGGACAGATCAATCAAACGTCATATCACACAAAATTATACCACCTACCGATGCCACAATATCCCTATGATACCATACAGACTATGTAGCATCATCCCCTCAACATCAAGTAACCAATAACACTACTGGAGCACTCTACATACAGTACGTACCTATCGTACATAGTACACTTCCCATCCTGGTCAGGGCAAGAAAGATAAAGTAGTATGAACACGCACAGACATCTTGAAATTACGCCTGTCCAAAAAATTTGAGCGGTAGATGACCACAGATGCGTCAATCAGTGACAAGTCTAGCGTAAAAAGTGGCGCAGGATAATGTACAGACGAAAGTAAAGAAAAGTGGATGGATTAAAAAATTTCTGGATATGCATCAAAGGATGAACGAGGAGAAAGGAAATGAAAAGTGGACTGGACTCTCTTTTTCTTCCAAAAAGCGGCGTGATCGTGTAATGTGACACGGTTGGCGGAATACGTACGTACCTTTGAAAGGCATTTCAAGATTTCTGAGACACGACGGATTTACCGCATAGAAATTGATGAAGGGCATATCATTATCGAAACGAGAAAATGCAGCAACCGAAAAGAAGAGCGACTCTTTGATGAAGAGTCGCCTTTCAAGGGTTTTGATAGAAGATATGGAAAATTCCGTGCGGTGTTTCGCCGCATGCATGCATACCGCTCCCTTTAATGCCGCAGACCTTTAAAGGGTGACGCACTTTAAAGAATGAGGAACGCACGTGGTTTAAAGAGGGAATGCGCACCTTGTGAGTGAGGGAGGATGACCAAGTGATTTCGCAGTACAAGTGCATTGCATAACGATGTACGATGAGAAGAAACTTTTCGGCTGACCAATCCGAATATGTAGTACGGTATTTTTGTGTGTATAAAGGTTGCATAACACAGGCCAGCTGATGCTGAGATATTGTGTAACAAATAGGTGTGCCTTGCATGCACGAGGCAAAATGTACAATAATAATGGCCAAACATGCGGACTTGACTGACCACTGGGTATTTCGGCAACAAAATATTCCCTACTCCAGTCTACAATATCTCACTGAAGGTTAGGTACGCCAACGCACTACGCACTTATTATGTGCTTGACTAAACGGTACACGTATTAAATTCGAAACGTTTTCACGCTTGTACGTACGTACAGTATGACAGGATACGTACAGTTTTGACTTGAAGAAAAGCGCGGACAAACTCTTTGGTTAACATGGAAGAATTGGAAAAAAAATCGGCCTGACAAATTTAGACGAAATTGAGACGACAAGCTGCGTTCGTTACTTTTTTACCGCGAACCGCACTAAAGTTTTTGTAGAACACGGTTCTAGCGCAACAGGGTGGAAAAAGAACACACAAAAGCACCTGTGCTCCACAAGTTTATGCCATGCAGGTAGAATTAATCCCATTTTGCCCCAGCACGCGGACAGTATGGGTTAAGTGGGCCTGAGGAAGGTTGTTTTGTTGCACACTTCTTTTTGTCGCGGTTCAAATTCTAATCTGGAGCTCGGAATAATTTTCGAACGCAGTATGTCATGTACATACAACGACATAGGGTACTGTGGGGTAAACCCGGCCATGGGAAAATCTGGTCATCTAGGTTTCTGGGCTGCATATCTCAACAATCAATAGACCGATTGAGATAAATATTGCATCTCAATCGATTCCTTGAACTCTCCTTTTTCAAATGAGCTATTTGGTTCATCATTTTCTGAAACAACAAGTTCAAAGGAGCTTTAGGCGGCGGATTTACCCCATGACCGGGTTTACCCCACAGTACCCTACTACCTATGTACATATGACTACGACGGGCATGAAAAGTTCAAATGCGATCCTTGATCTTTTCTGACATATCTGAATCTACAATCTAAATCGGGCGCATGCACTGATTTTTTTCTCGTCAATATTAGGTGGACAAATTAAAGGTTGTTCCGTTTTTGGCACGCGCGATAGATGGAACAGAAAAATAAACTCGCATAAAATCAAACATCAGCAATATTCCGCACTACATTTATTTCCCCAATTAATACCCCACACATCTTTCTCTTGAGAAAGTAAAAAAAAAACAAAGTAAACAAACCAGGTTTAGGTCGGTGCAAAAAAGGTAGCAAATCTGATAGCACAACCATAGGCATACATGTAATTGTGGTCACGAACCAATCATCAACAATAATTTGACCATCGGCATTTGCAGAGAAAGATCAAGGTCGGTCCTCATCTAGGCAGGGGTAGGCACAAAACGCTCAGACTTTTACGACAGTTGGGGTCGTCTGGTCACACTACCACCAGACAAAATAATGATCGATTTCAGTATTATTATTCTCGCCCATACGACCAACGGGACACCGAA